>LGRX02033872.1:0-134769 GCA_001247695.2 Cymbomonas tetramitiformis | reverse complement strand
GCTCTATGAGGTCTCGTGAGAGAGGTAGGCATAGGGTAAGACTCTTCTTCCTGGGCGCGCTGCCCCATGGGTGCTCCACCCCTTAGCAGCACCGGTGGTCGTGACGCAGCACGTGCCTGCATCCAATGTACTATATTCAACCAAGCATCCTCTCCACTGTACACTCCAAAACACCACGAGGATAAGGTTTGGCACTGCGCAAAAGTGTTAATTCATATTAAACTTATAATTTACTGGCGAGCCGCTATTGAGTTCCTAACACTGCAAGTTCATAATCCCATTGATTATCTCACTGTCGCTAAACGCTGCGTACAGTTCTTGCGCTGTCGGCCTACCACTTCTTACACCGAAACAATTCATAATGAGAATTGCCAGACTACTATCCGCATATGGGGTATAAGTGGCGATCTCTTTCTTCCCGGCATACACGTTGCGCTTGTCTTCTCCTTTGGGGATTAAAATATCGAGAAGCAGGAAACCCAGTGAGTATACGTCTGAAGATTTGCTTTTCCTGAACCCTTGTGCTATCTCAGGCGCAATCCAATAAGCGCGTTTCAATCTTGCCAACTTCTCCTCCTCGGTTAGACGAGAATACACACTGGTGGTTTTGTCCGCCGTGGCAGTCAAACTAAAGTCAATCAGTGATAGTGCCACGCCCTCCAGGCCAAGCGGCCTGTCCATCACGAGAACGTTGTTCCCTTTCAAGTCCCCGTGTACCAAATCATCACTGTGCATTTCTTTCACAGCCTCTGTGAGCTGAATACACATGTTCCTCTTCAGTGGCACGTCAAGTGTGTCAGCATCGGCAAACTCCCACAAGGTTCTCCCTCCATAATGGAACACGAGAAACGGGTACACGTGTCCTGAAGAGTACCGGATCCCATAACGGACAGGTGGGAACACGTGCTTGCTGGCTTGGCTAGCTAATATGGCATACATGAGCTCATTAAGCATGTCTCCATACTGACCCTCCTTGAACTCCTTCAGGGCAACAACTTGCACACCGAGGAACATCTTTACATACACCTTCCCAAAACCACCCTTCTTCCCTTCCACTGAGGGGGTGTGTACTACTTCTTTGTAGTCAACTTCACTCACACCAACTCTGCTAGCCACAAAATGTACGTGCTTTACACCTGGCACCTTGTCATGGAGCTTGTCCAGCAACAAACGTGGGGTCTCGCACCCAAGACGCAAGGGCCCAACTTGCTTCCCGTCGACCCACGTGTGGAGGGAGCTTGGAATACAAGCACCGAGCACATCATCCTTGTGGGTGGCGTGTTCAGGTGTCACAGGTGGTGCGGTGCACTTGGTGTTCATGACTTCAGCAGGTGCGACAGGAGATTGTGCCGAGGTGTTCAATTGTGACTGTGCTTTCAGACGATCGCGTTTAAGCTTACGCCTAAATACTCTCCCTCGGTTTTTTTTTTTGGAATCCTGTATTCACGGTTAACCCCCCTCCGCTGCCTCAGCAACCCTTAAATTGCAAGGTCACTTTTATTGTGAGAGTCCCTTTTATCAATGTCCAGGCAGGAATACAAATAATACACGGCAATCGTGTGTAACAGCTTACCGGTGTTTGCGAATTAACTAGACCCTCGCCACCAGTGTGCGCACGTACATCCCCCAATACAGCTCCAGCTGCAGTTGCAGCCCCAGCACCTTCTTCTTCTTCATCATCGGTCCCCAAACCCCCCTCGATACCGTCATCATTCGTGCCTCCCTCCAGAGTTTTCCCCCACATCCTGCTCCTCCTCGCCATCATCCCCCTCCGTGTCGTCGTCTTCATCCGAGGATCTGGAGGATACCAGCACGCTGGTGGCACTCCTCCTTCGACCCTTTTCACGACCGGGTGCAGCTGCTGTTCCACCATCACGTGACCTTCTTTTATAGCCACCTACGCTACGCAGCATTCCCCATACGACCCTTTAGCCCAAAAGAAAGGCACCAGCCCTGTCATTGAGCCCGTGATAAACATCGCTGCGTATGCATTAATAAGCCCGTGATAAACCTAGCTGCGTATGCGAACTCTACTGTCTTCTAGCATTACGAAGGCGCGTCTTCATCTCCTCGAGAGTGCTCATCTTCGCGAACGAAGGGCGCGTCGATCTGCAGGATCCGAAGTGCTCCGACGAAGCCTTTGGACTTACGGACTTAAGGACGTGCCGTGACAGGTGTAAATAGCAGTAGCGAAGGCGCGTCTTCATCTCCTCGAGAGTGCTCCTCTTCGCGAACGAAGGGCGCGTCGATCTGCAGGATCCGAAGTGCTCCGACGAAGCTTTTTTACACCAGGTGCCATTCTAAACATCATGCGAGTGGGTTTGCCGCTATGCGGCGGGTTCTGCCCTATACATGTAGGGCTCGCGCTCACAGTATTACTTGCGGGAACATATACCTGACTTAGACGGCGACTCTCGCACAACTCTTTTCCTCGTGCTCATACTCAATGTTAAATAGTTTCGAATACAGCCTGAACGCGCAGGTTCGCCGACTTCACAGCGCACAGCGAACTTCTGGGGGGCTCTTTTGTTGACTCAGGTGCGTGCGTGGGCCTCGCTTGAAATTTTAAATGCCTTTCATGGTATGAGGCGGTCCGATACATTTAAACAGGCTCCGTCAAATAATGCAGTGCTGATAGCACGCGAACGCTGTACGCAGTCAGATCCAGCTTGGTGCACGGTGTTTCAACCCGTATCGACGGTCGCAGGCAAGAAATCGAAAATCGACCCGCGTCCGCGATTTCTTATCCGTTCGTTCGTGCGCGCGAATACGTTTAAATGTTTGCGTTTCAAAAACATTTTAAATCCGTCACCGTCTGTTCACTGTGTTCGCCGTTTTTCGTGGTATCGCAAAGACTTGGAGATACGTACCTGCGACACACCCGTCATACCTGTGCACGTGTCACGTATGTACCACTCCGGAACCGCGCACCCACTTTGGTGAGAGCGAGCCACGTGTTTCGTTACACGAAACACTCCCTACACGTCAGCGCCAACTCCTATCTGCGCAGGTATCCTGAGTGGATCATGCCACTGTCAGCAGTTCCTTGTGAGCGGTGCCTCAAGGATTGCAGGACACTCGCAGGGCTGCGCGTGCACTTAGCGAATTCAGCTTGCGCCAATATCCCCATCGCGCCCCAAACACGTTCACCTGCATCTACCACACGAGAGCACCGCATTGCGCGCGAGGTGTGCAGTACGAGTGGATCGCCACATACTGTTGGCCCCACGACATCCGACAGCGATTTTACCCTATCGCATCACGAAGTCGCAGACTTACCCCGAGAACACGTGTCGCACGTGGAGGAACTTGCGCACGCCTCCAGAGCTCACCACGATGAGCTCCTTCGACGTGCTCCTGCCACGGAGGAGGGGCGCCTTCCTCAGGAGGATTTCACTTTCACCGAAGAGGAAGCAGTATTTGCGAGGACGATCCTCAAACTATCAGAAGGTAAGCCCATTTCCGGTCCCCTGTGTGCGTGTCACACCAACATACAGTGCCCAACCTTCCTCGATTACCCTTTAGCAGAAACGACGATTGCTTTGTCTCACTTCCAGGGGAAGGCAACGAGCTCCTGAACGTATATCACAGGGACGTCCACCACGAAAGAAATCACATACGTTTCAGCAATGTCAAGGAGCTCACACGGCATCTGCTCGCCTCCACTGGCGTCACATATACTTCGACGTGTATATCTAAACCAGAAGACCACCAGGAGCTGCTTTGCTGGCACGTAGACAACGCACTTGTCTGCTTACAGAGGCTCGTCACAAATACGAACATTACTGTGTGTGACCTTACGCCAGTCTATGTATACGACGATGCCGGTAATAGGGTGTATGCCTCCCTGCAGCATGGACAAGACTTCGAGCTCGTGAATAAGGATTTATCTCCTGGAGACCTGTGCGTTCCGTACTCCTTGTTTTCGGACGGTTCGGTCATAGCGATGGGGGAAACAAGTTTTCATTCTATAGTCATAAAAGCACCAGCTTTAGATATCAGCCAGTATGATCAGCCCTGGGCACACATTCTTGCTTCCTTGAACCCACAGCTGCAAGAACGGCCTGAACATGGTCTTGCAGAGGGATCATATAAGTTTCGCCTGAGGAAACGAGAAATACTACACCAGTGTCTAGACATTGTGCTAAAGCCTCTAAAGGCCATACAGTATACAGGGTTCTTCTGTACGCCAGCTGGTTATCTTTCCGTGAAGAGGTGTTATCCGTGGCTTGCCTTCGCCAGTGTCGATCTCCTAGAAGCGTGGACACTTGCCAACTTTAAAAAATGGAACCGACTTGTACACCAAGATCAAAGCGGCAGAGGTTCCCCTCCGATACCCAGACGACTGTGGAGCTTTAGTGATCCGTGACTCTGCAGAAATAAACGCGCGTGCTGATGAAGGCGCAGCAGTCTTGGCGCGTGGGGGGACCCAGGCAGCGTGCATAGACAGCGGGTGCACTCAGGCGTGCGAGTCACAGCGGGTGCACTCAGGCGTGCGAGTCTCAGCGGGTGCACTCGGGCGTGCGAGTCTCAGCGGGTGCACTCGGGCGTGCGAGTCACAGCGGGTGCACTCAGGCGTGCGAGTCACAGCGGGCGCACTCGGGCGTGCGAGTCACATCGGGTGCACTCGGGCGTGCGAGTCACACCGGGTGCACTGAGGCGTGCCGAGTCACGGAGGGTGCACCCGGGCGTGCGAGTCACAGCGGGTGCACTCGGGCGTGCGAGTCACAGCGGGTGCACTCGGGCGTGCGAGTCACAGCGGGTGCACCCGGGCGTGCGAGTCACGCTGGCGAGGGGAGCCGTGCACAAAGAAAAAACATTGAGGTTTGGCTCGCAGGATTCGTCGGTTTACCGCAGGTGCCGGGCCTCCCCGCCACCACCACGACCACCACGACCACCACGCCCGGCATCTCCACGGGCACCACCACCACGGCACCACCTCACCTCACGCCCGAAGACGAGCCGTCCCTCCCCGCTCCATGAAACGAAGGTGTGTGCACTAGGAGAAGTAGGAGAAAAGAAAAAAAAAAAAAATGATAAGAAAAGAAAAGAAAGAAAAGAAAAGAAAAGAAAAGAAATGAAATGAAATGAAAAAAAGAAAAAGAAAAGAAAAAAAGAAAAGAAAAGAAAAGAAAAGAAAGGAAATGAAAAAGAAAAGAAATGAAAAAGAAAAGAAAGAAAAGAAAAAGAAAAGAAAAAAAGAAAAGAAAAGAAAAAAGAAAAAGAAAAGAAAAAGAAAAAAAGAAAAGAAAAGAAAAGAAAAAGAAAAGAAAAGAAAAGAAAAAAGAAAAAAAGAAAAGAAAAGAAAAGAAAAGAAAAGGAAAAAAAAAAGAAAACTGAAAATTTTGTAAGTTGAGTGCGTAGGCTATTTTTACTAGGGCGCATCAAATCAGCTGGCTTACCGCAGGTGCCGGGCCGTTGCCACCACCACGCCCACCACCACGGGCACCACCACGGGCACCACCACGCCCGGCATCACCACGGGCACCACCACCACGGGCACCACCACCACGCCCAGCACGAGCGGTCCCCTCCTCCTGTACCATAAAACGAAGGCGTGTGTTTCAAGGCAGGAAGCTATACATGTTTCATCTTACGAGGACGAAGCCCGCAGTATTCTCATCCCACGCAGGATATTTATAGTTGCCTCGAGAGCATTAAGGCAGTACGAGATAGGCTTTGTTCTCATGGACAGCCCACATGTGGTGGTATTTGCTAACCAGGATCCCGACTTGGAGAATTGTAATGGGGACATATGGAAGGTGCACCAGCTGGACTGTGGAGTATTACGACCTCCATTACATGTCGGTGAAGCTAGTGGTTCCGCGGAGTGAGGCTTCGTACAAATTGGCAGGCACGCCGGACCTTCCAAGAGTATGACCGTAAATGATTACAGTGTACCGAGTATGGAGGTCATCTGGGGTTAGTGATCCAGAATTAGGAAAGTGCGCTTTTCCGTAATGCGGCATCGTGAGTAGTCACAGCGGGTGCACCCGGGCGTGCGAGTCACAGTGGGCGCACTTTGGCGTGCGAGTCACAGCGGGCGAGGGAGCGTGCACAGCAAAAAAACATTGAGTTTTGGCTCGCAGGATTCGTCGGCTTACCGCAGGTGCCGGGCCGCTGCCACCACCACGCCGACCGCCACCACCACGCCGACCGCCACCACCGCGCCCGGCACCATCATCGCTCCACCACCACCACCATCATCAGCCGCCGCCTATACCAAACAGAGCACATGCGTGTCAAACCCACTTCAGCTGTCAAGTACGAGAAACAAACAAACTAGCGCAAACCTATTAATTGAAAAATATGGCAAAACACGCAATTACGTACCGGCTGCGGATAAGTCCGGCGCACACGAGTAGCACGGGTACCAGTGGGAGTTTCCGCTGTCCGCTTTGCCATATCGTCTGGTATACGTACTGCCCCCACAAAAGTAATAAAAATCTATCAGGGCAGACCTAGCGGTTACTACAATTGGTTTTCCAAAAGGTAATTTTGAAACAAAAAATCTAGCGGGGTGCACCCTAAACCCCTCCTTGACTGCACGTCGCGAATGCGTTCATGTATATAGGGTACTGCAGGTGGGCGCTTTTAGGCCCTAAAAGCGCCCGAATTCTAAAATCCAGTACAAACATGGATTTGAAGCCTAGCAGTTACCAAATTAGTTCTTCCCAGGGGTAATTGAAACAATAAAACTAGTGGGTTGCGCCCCCCACGCTGTATGTGACCACGGAAAAATGGGCTGCGTGACGTAAATCACGTAACGTGATTTCATACCTGAGCATACTCTACCATCGCCCCTATTCACATTCACTACTCAACCTCTTGCACCGTGGAACCATTCGAGGTGCGAACACCTAATTTCCCGGTAGTTCCTACATCGATACACATCCAGGGTGAAAAGAAATTGCGTGGGCTGGTGAAGGCTGGGTTACGCACGTTACTCTGCAAACGCTGCTTCTTTGGTGCTTCCGTCTCTTTAAAACTTTAAAACTTTAAAACTTTAAAACTTTAAAACTTTAAAACTTCCTGCTCAACGAAATGTATTACGAATACAAACCTGTAGTTTCACAGTAAATATATCTTACATACAGGCGGGTATTCCACTCGCTGGTTAGGCGAGACAGACGAACGAACGAAGGGGTCTGTGAGAGAGCGAGAGTATCAGGTTTCGCGGCGTGCATACGAATACTATGCGAAGTACCTGTACTCAGTGCATAGTATGTACTGGCGAGGTGTCTCGCAAACATTCCGCATGGAAGACGACACACATCCGTCTCTCGTCAGTGTCATGTCACACCATTCACCAAAGGACTCCTGCACCGTGTCAAAACCCCGCATGGTGTGACCCCTGTATTTATGTGGCTAAAATACGCTTGCGAGAGTTCGACAGCAGAGGACGCAATTCATCAAGTCTTCATGATTTATACGATTTGTGTATAAATTGCTCAGATTTCATGTTTTGTCAATTTCCAGTGTCTAGTGCGTGTGCCGTGTCCTGATGTGGATATCCACAATCTGCGAAAGTTTAGTACAGTGACTCGAGCAAGGATCATGTGCCGTCCAACTTGCAGCATCAAATTCCGCGTTATACACGATCTCCACCGATTGGATATCATTCCCGTAATTTATGATAATACCGTAAACGTCACACCTCCTGTCAGTCAGCGTACTCGTGTGTCTTCCATGATTAGTTTGAATACATCACGGGTAACGTTAACGTGGTGCATGATACATTTACTGTATTGCTGTACGAAAAATGCCGCCTGCATTGATTATACGACTGATCGCGAATCTTGTCATCTGATTCAGAAAATGCACTCTGTACCATTTATATTATATTTACACACCCTTTTGGTCTGCGTCCAATATGCTGAAGTGGACCGATCTATGTAATTATATAAAATAGTTTCGCATTAAAAAAACCCGGATGAACCACAACAGAATCTCGAAGCATATCCAATCCCGCCACCCGCAGGTGCCCTTGCGCATGGTGAAAACATACATAACCAACCGGTTATCGTATTTGAAAAATAACTCGGAAGGGCCCGGGCGCTGGAAGTGGAAGGTCACCCAGGACTTCCCCGACGGTTTTCACATCCGGTACAAGGGTCCAGCGGCCGGGTACAAGGTATACGGGCACAGGGATGCGCCGGACCCGGAGGAGACAGAGGCGTGCCTGCAGGTGGCTCTGGCAATTGCTGCTGGCAAGCCACTCACTGAAGGGAAGCCCTTTGAGATCTTCACAGCGCTTGGTGCCAAAGCCCCTGAAGCCCCTGAAAAGAAACCGGAAGTAAAGGTAACTTTTGTGCTCTTCCGCCTGTGAGCGCCGGTGTCCACTCGTTGTCCAACGGTGTCCAAGCTCGTGGTTATGTGAACCTTTTTCAACTTGTGCCGCTTGATTGTTTCCACCCTTATGAACCACGTAGTTTGCACGTTGTCCACAGGGGTGTACGTTTTGGCCAGTGAGCGCCAGTTCTTCACTGTTTTTCTTATATGTTTCCACGCGTGTGTCGCCCGTACGAACGCCTTAGTCCACACGTCGTCCGCACGGTGTCCAGGTGGAAGCGCCTCAACAGACGGTCCCCGAAGAGCCGGTCCCGCAGGCAGAGAAGCACTCCCCCAACCTCGGGGGCCCCTTGGCCGTAGGGGACCAGGTGGACGTCTTCGCCACCCCCCAGGCGGACGTGGGTCGTATCGGTGACGGTTACGACACCGGAAAGGCCACCAAATCTGGCCTCTCCAACCTCGTCATTGGTCGGGCTACCGTCGCCGCCATCGGGCCGGGAAAATCATTGAACGAGAAACCAATGGTTTTGCCCACCGATACCTACGAGCTGTACGTTGAGTTCGTGGTTCACCTCCCAGATAAGGGGGATGTTTACCCCGTGGAGAGGATCTTATCCCACCACATGTCCATGGTGGATGAGCTCGTGAGTGCCGAGCAACTCCGCACCGGGACGGCTGCCAAAACGATGGAGATGCTGGAGCACAACCTCCAGTCAGTTATAGTAAAAAAATGTTATCTGGCAAGTCCTCCCTCCCTCCCTGCCTTCCCCTGCAACGCTCACATTTTTAACTTTTGCACTTACGCGAACGTCCATGTGTATATGTGTGCGTGGTGTTGTTTTGCTGTCCATACGCGTGGACAACATTTATTGTGCCGTCCATACGGGTGGAAGACGGTGTACATACGTAAGGACGCCGTCTAACAAGTGGTTTATGTACGCAGGATACACAAGGCCTACTTGAGGCACGCCAACACGGAGAAGCTGTATCCCGAGAGGATGACAGGGAGAAAACTGACCGGCCTGAAGTTGGAGCCTGCTGAGGTATCGGAACGGGACCGTGGATATCCCCCCGTCACGGTGTGTTTGCTTGTATTGTTCTAGTGGCATTTAGCTTGTCATTTGTTGTCGTTGCTCTTAATGCACTTACTTAGGTTGCATTCACTTGCAATTCCATACGAGAGGAACGAGCCGTCACTGGTTTCAGGACGTGCGGGGGTGTCAGAAGGAAGAGGAACACGATTCGGAAGTTGATGAGGGTAACGCGGCCGATGATGTTGCTAATGATGCTGATGTTGAGGCTGTCGAGGATCCCGCCGCTGCTAATGACGGAGTGGCTGTGGAGAATGAGGAGAGGGGCGAGGGCGACGAGAAGGAGGAGAAGGAGGAGGAGGAGGAGGACAAGAAGGATGGGAAGAAGGATGAGAAGGATGAGGGCGGTTCCGCTCCCAAAAAGGCATCACCTCTTCAATTTCAAAAGAGGAAAAAGGTTGCACCTGCGTGTGAAAAGCCAGCAAAGAAGTCGAAAAGCTAGGCTAGAATATTTTGTAAACATTTTGTAAACATTTTGTGTATCCGTGTACCTTTCCTGCAGTGCCCTGCTCTGTCCCGTCTTCTTACGTCTTACATACGTACGTCTTACATACGGTGTTCACACGTACGGACGGTTTGTTCATACGTGTGGACTAAATCGTCCATACGCATGAATATATGACCACTTCCGCGACTCAGATGGGATGGATTGACTGTTTTTTGTACTCACCCATATGGTGCGCGATTCCTATAGTTTAGCATTTTTGAGAACCAATTTTCATGTTGAGAATCCGATATTTGATGTCCACATATGTCAGTTGCATGTTACCACAACCCTAATTTGGGTTTAAAGGTCCCAAAATGGACTCAAATTGCAGTTTTAGCCACATTTTAGCAACTTTCACCTTGATTGCGCCCATATGGGGCGCGATTCCTACGGTCTAACATTTTTGAGAACCAATTTTGATGTTAAGAATCCGATATTTGATGTCCACATATGTCAGTTGCATGTTACCACAACCCTAATTTGGGGTTTAAGGTCCCAAAATGGACTCAAATTGCAGTTTTAGCCACATTTTAGCAACTTTCACCTTGATTGCGCCCATATGGGGCGCGATTCCTACGGTCTAGCATTTTTGAGAACCAATTTTGATGTTGAGAATCCGATCTTTGATGTCCACATATGTCAGTTGCATGTTACCACAACCCTAATTTGGGTTTAAAGGTCCCAAAATGGACTCAAATTGCAGTTTTAGCCACATTTTAGCAACTTTCACCTTGATTGCGCCCATATGGGGCGCGATTCCTACGGTCTAGCATTTTTGAGAACCAAATTTTCATGTTGAGAATTCGATATTTGATGCCCGCACATGTCAGTTGCATGGTACAATAACCCGAATTTGGGGTTTAAGGTCCCAAAATGGACTCAAATTGCAGTTTTAGCCACATTTTAGCAACTTTCACCTTGATAGCGCTCATATGGGGCGCGATTCCTACGGTCTAGCATTTTGAATAACCAATTTATATGTTGAGAATCCGATATTCGATGTCCGCATATGTCAGTTGCATGGTACAATAACCCGAATTTGGGGTTTAAGGTCCCAAAATGGACTCAAATTGCAGTTTTAGCCACATTTTAGCAACTTTCACCTTGATAGCGCTCATATGGGGCGCGATTCCTACGGTCTAGCATTTTTGAGAACTAACTTTCATGTTGGTGGTGACAACTCCGAGATGGAGGATGGTGGAGATGAGACGACATGGGTTGTGTATGCTCTTTACGCATGTCGCCCTCGCGGCGGCCTCGTGTTGGCATCGGATGCGGATCGGTGTCATTCCACCGGAAATTTTGTTCACTGCATGCATTGCCTGTTAATTTTGCATCGGCTGCGTCGACATGAGCATAACCGCGTTGCTCTCCCCGCAGCGGAGGTCCGAGGTGCTACAAGCGGGCATCACGCAGCTTTCGCCGTTGCAATAAGTGAACGTGCAATGGGCCCTTTATTATGAGTGTGATAAACACCTCAGAGGATAGGGAATTGATGTTATTTGTGGTTATGATTTATGCATGTTAAAATCTTCCCATATTCACACGATCGCGTAGACGCGTACGTAATCGGATCAGACAGGATGAAGCGGATGGCCACTCGTTTATTATTTGTGCAGCGGTGATTATAAAAATATTCATCTCATCAAGCGATCAGAGGAATTCATCACAATCTATCCATCAATGAAGATATCAAACTATGTTGAAATGCTTACTACTCATCATAGCATTGTGTATGGCAGGATGCCATGACGTGAGTTATTGGATCGCCCATCTCACATCCATGGGTTTATAACATAAAACACATTTTATGTTCTCGCTCCTCGCCAGCATAACAACATACTTGACCTCTGTGTGTTCACATTGAGTGTGTCTATGTCAATGTTACTTGTTGCCACTTTTGCTCTACTCTCGATGACATGGTCTACAAGTGTATAGTATATACTCGTGCCGCGGATCAAACTTTCCTCTTGTTGCCTCGGCCACGAGCAGCAACTTGCGGTGTGGCCGCAGATGATGTAGTTTCTCCTGGCCCTTTGCCTCGTCCAAGAGCAACAGGTGGCTGTGCAGCCGCAGATGATGCAACTCTCCCTCGCCCCTTGCCTCGGCCACGAGCAGCAACTTGCGGCACCGCCGTTGATGACGATGCAGCTTCGCCTCGGCCCTTGCCTCGTCCACGAGCAACAGGTGGCTGTGCAGCCGCAGATGATGCAACTCCCCCTCGCCCCTTGCCTCGGCCACGAGCAGCAACTTGCGGCACCGCCGTTGATGACGATGCAGCTTCGCCTCGGCCCTTGCCTCGTCCACGAGCTACAAGTGGTTGTGCAGCCGCAGATGATGCAACTCCCCCTCGCCCCTTGCCTCGGCCACGAGCAGCAACTTGCGGCACCGCCGTTGATGACGATGCAGCTTCGAAAAATATACGAAAAATATGAATGAGCAAAATAATCTTGATTATTATTGTTGTGAACATAACTTCATCATTATTATGCAACTTTCCCCCGGATCATTTCATACACACACACACACACATATGTATATATATATATATACATATTATATCACTCTAAAAACACCATATATATATATATATATGGCCCTGGAAGACTAATGAAACTCCATAATGAAAATTATTTTTCCCAAAAGTGTGCCGTGTGCGTGTGTGTGTGTGTGACCTTGCTCATGCATTTGTATCGTGGATGGATACATATTGTTATATATGTGTGTATGTGTGGTGCGGCCTGTGTGGTTTTAGCATGTTTCATATATTACGCATGCTCGGATTTGCTATGCGTGCATGTATAGGCTGTGGCATAATTGTCATTGTGAACATCACTGCATCATTATTAGGCAACTTGCCCCCGGAGAATTTTCCATCCATATTTGTTGGCAATGTGATTCTAGACTTCATCAAAACCCACCAAAATAATTAAGTAATCAACCTTGTTTTGTTTTTGTGCAGTGTTGTGTGTGTGTGTGCGCGCGCGTGCGCACGCGCGTGTGAACATGCTTGTGCGGCATGTGTATGAATGGATGCATATTACTGTGTGGGGGGGTGTGGCTTTGTGTGCAGGCTGTGTGGCTTTAGCAACTTGTCTAAATTAGGCATGCTCGGATTTGCTATGTACATTTGTATAGTAGTAGGTTGCATAAACTAAATTGTGTATGCTTGGATTTGCTATGTATACTATCTTGTATATAAGCTGTATATACAAGTAGTATACATAGCAAATCCAACCACACTTCTATTGTAGAAAAGTTGCTAAAGCCACACAACATAATACAACCTATACAAGATAGTATACATAGAAAATCCAAGCATGCTTAATTTAGAAAAAAAATGCTATATCACCCATGCAGCCTATACAAGTATACATAGTAAATCCAGGCCTACATAATTTAGAAAATTTGCTACAAAAGACACAACATATTACAGTATATGCAAGATAGTATACCTAGTAAATCCAAGTATAAGTATACACATTGTGATATATCACAGCCTATACAAGTATACATACTCAATCCAAGCATACATAATTTAGAAAAGTTGCTACATCGCAGTCTACACAAGTATACAACATAGCAAGTACACGCATACTTAATTTAGAAATTATGCTAAAGCCACACAGCCCGCAACACATAACAATATTCATTCATCCATACACACACACACGCGCGCGCGCGCGCACACACACGCACACACACATATTTAAGTATTTTGCAATCTGCAACTACACGCATACACTTACACACAATGCGTGGTGGTAAGCCAGAGTGAATACTAATGTGTACACTTACACACATGAGCACACATGAGCACACACATTATCACGAGCTTACCTTGAGGTTTGCTTCCGCTGAAATCTCCACCTTGACGATAGTACCAAGTCCGATGCCCCCAAACATCCAGCATCGGAGCATATTTGATTCTGGCCCCCCCTCTCGCTGCTTGACATTGTATTTCGATTGAAGATGAATGCTATCAAGCTGTGTATTTTCGGGCAATTTGTGTATGTGGAATCCGCTGAATGTCGTCGATCTCAGCAGGCGTTAACAACTGCTTGCATAATGCATCGATGTCCATCTTCGTGGTGCCATCCATTATGTCAGCTACCATTTGCAGTCCTGCCATCTGCACTGCATGCTTCTCTTCTAGCAGCACGGTGCATGCAGCATCAAGTTCTGTTCAAAAAGAAACCACGGAATATATCATCTTATTAGCACGTACGTATAACCATCGATGCATGGTGGTAAGTCAGCATCAAAGTTAATAACACATATTGCATTGCATTGCGTTGATCGCCTCACATTGTTTATGAGATATATACTCCCCAACTTCTTTGTAACTAGATAATGGTGTCGCAGTGTCATGTGGAGATGTCACCTCCACATTTACATCTGATGCAACTACCTTCAGCAGTGGTCGTTTGCGCGGTGTGGTAGTCGTCACTTCGAAAGTAGCACGAGCTGAACTTCGAAGCTCCCTTTCATGCAACACCTCTGCAGCCGTGTCGATGGCAGTCGTGGCAATGTTATTGGCGGTATGCTCTTTGGGCTGCAACATATCCGATCACCGGCACCGCGTCATGTCGCCGCATACAACTGACACAATGCGCAATCTCTGCATGGTGCGCATATGATTGTGCATAGGTACACGGACGACGCGCGTATTATTACCATTATTATAGAGCGCATACGTTGCCATTATGTCCACAATTAACATCTGCCGTACCAATATGATAATTCACAATAAGCGTGTGCATGCGTACCATCATCGGCTGTGCAACTTTCCGATCTTGAACGGCCTCTCCTTGTTAACCACTTCGCGGGGAGTTGATTAGTTGCAGCGTCATCGCCGTCTGTCTCAACTATCAATTGTCGCTCTACATTGATGATAAAATTACTGTCCGAAGCCGAGAAAGCAGATACGCCATTCTTTCTACGATCCCGCAACGTCGGCGCATCAGTTTGTATTATTGAAGTCGGAGCTCCGCGTGGATGTCGCCAGTCGTGATCAAAAGGAGGTTGCTGGGGCAACAAGTGCGCGTTGCTGCAACCTGCCTGCTTAGAGACACAGCGCGAACACTTATCGTTGGCCGCAAAGTTTAGGATAGAACACGCCTTTCTATTGCTCGCCATATCAGTTGCGAATAGGTTCGGCTACACGACAACAACTATGCGGCAAAATCGCGCATACCGCCATTTGCGTATGCGCCATTGACGCTCGGCTTTGACACGCTCATGCGCGAAAATTCTCGAGAGACTGCCTCTAAAAAGATTGCAGAAGCTTACGAAGTAATGCCGTGCATGGCGCTCGCGAATTCAAGCAACCGGCTTAACAGTGGCTTCACAGTGGCTATCGGCTTCAACGTAAGCTTCTGTAAGCCAAGCACTCAGGAATTTATAAATTCGCGCCAATTCGGCGTTTCAGGCACCGTGTAATTATTGGTTCGAACATACCCCCCCCTTCGCACCCGACCATCGTCCCAATTCGGCGTGTGGGGACCAGTACAACATCCATCCCATCTGAGTCGCGGAAGTGGTCATGTACGGATGGCGGACACTGTAGACAAATGAATGTCTCGCTGCATGTAGATACATCAGGAATCATGCGCCCTAAAATCGTGCGTTTATTGCATCCGGTGAAATCATGACAGGTGCACATCGCGCTGACGAGCTAAAAATCATCGTACGAGCGGATTATTGTATACGATTCAAGCAGATCATTTGCGAAAATCGATGTCGCCAATTATTTCACAAAGTATCTCATTGTCGCCGGTGTATTGTCGCATAAATGAATGCGATCGCGCTGTTTAACGAAATTTCGTACGTCCATTCGCAGCTGATGCGAATCATACGTACTGACGGTTATTTTTCACTAGCGCATCTGCATCTCGCATACCGTGACAATCCTGCGAATTTTGACATCATATGTATACGATCCGTATACTGTGCGCACACCTTGTCGCTTATAGTATTAAGACGATTTCTCTGCGAATGCTGTCAGCTGCGGATATGTTCGCGATGATCAATCCTCGCGCAATCCGTATGCTGTCGATATTCGAGCGTATTTATTATTCGGTTTGCAGATATTCAGTATAACTGCGAGCGCTGTTGCAACCTGCGAACCTGCAACCTGCGAACAATGTGATATATACAATATCTAACGCTGCACTCACTTGAGTTCTCGTGTTCGTGCCTTGACGAGTTTAGAATACCATTGTTACGGCTAAACATACAAGCGCCGCGATATATTATCAATATACAAAAGTAACACTGCAAAGTTGAACAGCAATGCAAGTGTACGTATGAGCGGAATTTTGTGAGTGCAGTCTCCGTAGAAGATCTGTTGAAGCACAACGCTTCCTCACTTTTATACCTACGTCACCCATCATCTTAGATGGTACCGCCATTGGGTTGTGAACCCGAGACGTAGGTTGAACGACCAACATGGTAGTAACGACTAGTTCGTTCATGCCGCACATGCGAGTTCTGCGCATGCTGAAAGCTAAAGATGGTTCTTGGTTTGTTTCCAAGATGTATCTTTGCTTTGCCATCTTCGAGTTCAATCATACGAACTCTCGATGACAGGGATGCCTGATGATATGACATAATCATCTGGCGACATGTACAGTCATCGTCGACCGTACCGACGACTGTCATAAATGTATGACGCGACTCGACCTGTACAGTCATGATCGACCATACTGTCGACTGTCATAATAATATATGACATGACCGACTGTCATAATAATATATGACATGACATGACATGACATGGTATGACATATATGACAGGTATGACACGTATGACATGTATGACACATATGTCATCGGTCATAACCCTGACATGTTGCAAAACACTCATTTTTCCTGCCTGCTGACGAGTCTACGCTTTTCCCCTGTGGTTTTGTTTATTTTTTCTTCCCTGCCCACCCGCCCAGGAAAAAATTGTGTCTTCAACTCAGGGCTCCGACCCGATGCTGACGCGGTGTCTTGTTTCTTTCGCCTTCTTTTCCGCTTCTTTTCTCGCCACTCCTAATCAACGGGAGCGGTTCAGAAAGGCGAACCTAGCGATCATCCCATTATCGGGAAATCCATTGGACCAACAGTATTACTGTAACGCCGACCCTCGCGTGTCGCAGGCCGGTAAGGTACTGTTTGATTGCTATACAGTAAGTCGCGGTCTATAAGAAACGGTACCTACAAGAAACCACCCGCTAGATTTCTCGCCAAAAACTAAGAAACCCATAAGAAACCATCTGCAAGCACTTTTAAACCAGAGATGTGAAAACCCCCCTTATTAAGAAATCGAGACGCTAGTTTCACCGAACCCTATACTCATATTACACATATCTTTTAAGAAATTGTCGAAATCAAGCAGCATGGAAAAGTATAGTGGTCTTTATCGTGGTTATCACACATTAGCATTATGACTAAGGCGATTTCGCGTGGGGAATAATTAAGCATATAGATAATGCGACTATGATAATAGCGAGAGTTGGACATATTACTGTACATATATACAATATCCAGCTTGGTCGTACAGTACTACATGTGCTATTCAGTTTGGCCTTACAGCACATATACTATCCAGCCTGGACTTACAGTACCCATGAATCCAGTCTGGTCGTATAATGCAATTGAGTGTCTCATCCTAACATCACTTAGCATAACCATCGCATTCAGCGATGTGAGTTGCATGCATCAACCTACGTTGCCTTCTGCAGTGCTACCCAACCAAGATCCATCTGTGGCGTTAGCCATTTCAGCCTCAGGCAGACCACCAACATACCTATATTCGCCGAGGCAGTGGCTCGCTTCACGGTCGTCCACCCCATAGTAGACATTGAAGCTGACCCCGGACGTCTAATAAGGCCCCTAATAAGAAACCAATAGGCTAGGACGAGCCTGAGACAAGTTATAGATATAGCTAGGTGCATCACTGGCAATCTGGCATCCAATAAGAAATCGCTACGCTACGTCTGATCTACAATGCATCATTCATTAGTACTTAAATAAGAAATTGCACACGCTAGATCAGATCGGGGAACTGAATGATGCACGATTAAGAAATATTTCACGCTACAAGAAGATTTTCGTATGTGCACCAATAAGAAATCGGCATCGCTAAGCCCAAATTTTCGGTCCGTCATCGAACCAATCAGATGGTGATGGAGAATGCTATTCAGTTATTATGTCATGTGAAAAATGTCTCTTATGGAAAGTCGGAGAGGACTGAGATAACTCATCGAACAAGTGCTTTCGAGGTAACAATGTCAATATGAACACCGATGCTCTCAACGTCGATCGGACGGACAACATGCCTGACGCTTTACAAATCAATATATGTATATGTGTCAAGTCTGCTGCACTTGAGTTCTCGTTCTTCGCCTGAGCGGAGGATACCACTGTCACGGTTCGCTATGCGAACAGTATGTGTGACGCTGCTGTTATTGAACGGTAACAGCAAAACGCAATATTCTGGTGGGTTATGAGTGCAGCAGTCTGTTGACCAGAAGTGCTTGCTTGAGCCCAATGCTCCTCATATACTCCAGTGCTCTCACGCATCTCATGCTTTACCACCATCGGGTTGTGAACCCGAGAGCACTGGGTGAACTTCCCGCATCGGCTGGTCGATACAGCCATTGATGCTCGCATGTTGTTCAGTGCATGCTAGAAGCGAAGACGCGTCTTATCAGGACCCTTCGGTTCTTCAAGAACTTGTCTTGCTTCGCCATCTCGATGCCATATACTTGGCCTGTCGATGACAGATGTCACTCACCTTAGCTGGATGACAGACATTATGACTGTACATGTCATAGTCGACCGTACTGACAATACTCGACGACTGTATGTCATTATGACATATGACATGACATGACATGACATGACATGACATGACATGACATGACATGACATGACATGACATGACATGACATGACATGACATGACATGACATGACATGACATGACATGACACATATGTCATCGGTCATCTCCCTGACAGGTGCTCAATCTAGCTCCACAAGGGGAGTCTCCACCCCGCAAAGATTCCCCATCAGCCCTCAACATATGCGGACTCCCTATGACTTCCATGACCACACGTGATACAGTATATGCTAGGGTAGACCGTTACCTTCAATATGCCGTCGAGTTTGTTCGATTCCGTGAACTATGGAGGATGGGCCGTCCATTCTAGCTCCACGAGGGGATCCTTCACCCTGCAAACATATCATATCAGCCCTCAACGTTTGCGACCTCTACAAGAGTTTCATGACTACTTGGGAGGTTGGAAACGTTAGGGGACACCTTTACCTTCAAGTAAGATGCCGTTGAGATTGCTCGAATCGGACAACTATAGAGGTTGGGGCGTCCATTCTAGCTCCTTGCGGCTAATGCCCCTTCTGCGCACATACCCTAACCGCCCTCGACGTTTGCGAACTCTAGAGAAGTTCCATGACTACTTGGGAGGTTGGAAACGTTGGGGGACACCGTTACCTTCAAGATGCCGTTGAGATTGCTCGAATCGTCGGACAACTATGGAGGTTGGGGCGTCCATTCTAGCTCTTTGCGCCTAATGCCCCTTCTGCGCTCCGCACATACCCTATCCGCCCTCAACGTTTGCGAACTCTAGATAAGTTCCATGACTACTTGGGAGGTTGGAAACGTTGGGGGACACCCTTACCTTCAAGATGCCGTTGAGATTGCTCGAATCGGACAACTATGGAGGTTGGGGCGTCCATTCTAGCTCCTTGCGGCTAATGCCCCATCTGCGCACATACCCTATCCGCCCTCAACGTTTGCGAACTCTACTAGAGAAGTTCCATGACTACTTGGAATAAAAAATATGTTAGGGGATACCGTTACCTTCACGATGCCGTTGAGATTGCTCGAATTGGACAACTATGGAGGTTGGGGTGCTAGTTCTCGATCATGCTAGTGAATGACGCATCTGCAAACAACCCTATCAGCCCTCAACGTTTGTGAACTCTACAAGAGTTCCATGACTACTTGCAATAGAATATAGTATTTAAGACCCTTAACTTCAAGATGCCGTTGAGCTTGCTCCATTCCGTTAACTCTACAACGTTTAATTAATATTCTAGTCCACGGTTAGCTTGCGTCAATCTGTCAAAGTACCCTATCAGTCATGCCTATTAAAGGGCCCTAGAAGCCTCCCGTTCGCAAGCGAGCAAGAATAAATAATAGTTAGAGGTCATACCTGCAATATGCCATCGAGTTTGCTCCATTACGTTAACTACACAGCTTGCAATAAATTATCGTATCCTCGTTTACGACTGTTGGCTTAACCTACTTGAGTGATGGAAACACCGAAATGCTTCCAGTATACTTATATTGTTGATCAGACAATATAATTATATCGGGCAACAACCTCCCGACGAGATCCAGACGGGACTTGAACCTGCGCGCTCAAGGTGCAAGTCCAACACATAGCGCCCTCCGCCGTAGCGCTATGTCATCAGATCGTCTGGATCTCGTCGGGAGGTTGTTGCCCGATATAATTATATTGTCTGATCAACAATATGATTATACTGGAAGCATTTCGGTGTTTCCATCATAACTCTAGTTCTTTGGAGGCACGGCACTGTGGAGGCGGTCGAGTGCACTCACCGACAATCGCGCTACCGGGGGCGCCAAAATAAATATCCTGACCGACATCGAGGGCCAGCAGCTGCCGAAAGGGTGCCGTGCCTCCAAAGAACTAGAGTTATGATGGAAACACCGAAATGCTTCCAGTATAATTATATTGTTGATCAGACAATATAATTATATCGGGCAACAAGCTCGTCTGGATCTCGTCGGGAGGTTGTTGCCCGATATAATTATATTGTCTGATCAACAATATAACTATACTGGAAGCATTTCGGCGTTTCCATCATTGAGACCGGAAAAGAGGTAGCGAAAACGGCCATTTAAGCGCTTCTGCCAACTAATGCCAAAGTTTCTCCGAGCACTTGCTTTTTCTCTCGATGTCACCCCGCTGACAAGCGGGCGGGGCCCCTTCTTGTGGGCGCGCTGTAGCAGAGGGAATAGCCCCTGGTGTTTTCACTAGCCTGCTTTGCAGGGATACTGCACTCTCAGGACTTTGTCCCCTTTGCTAGCGTAAATGTTTTATTATTATTATTATTATTATTATTTTCTCCGAGCCTCTTCGATCAACTGTAACGTCGACCCTCGCGGTTGCGCAGCGGCCGCGCTCGGAGAAACTCTGGGGCGCAGGAGTATTTCCCGGCCCAGACCCCCCGTTGGGAAAATAATACCCCTGGTCTTACGGGGGTGTATCCAAGCACAGTCTGTCAACCTCCCTTCGTGGCGTGTAGTGCAAACATTGGATCATAATGCATCCGACGTCTCTACCATCAATTGCGTAAACGGAGAGGACACGTCATCTAGAGACGGGCGGGAACATTGCAATTGAACCTCAACGGGCTGGATTCAAATGAGGAACAGCAGGGAACCAGGGCATCGAGCCGGTCCAGAGCCGGTGACTAAATCCATTAAAAAATGGCCTCCGACTAAAATCTCGATAATTCAGCCCCGACTAATGAGAAGTTCGTGGTTTAAACCACGAAATCTCGATCATGGTCGAACTCAACCACAGTTGAGTGAACTCAACCACGGTTTGGAATAGATCCCCGGAATATTCTGCCTACGTGCGGGGGGGATATCCGCGTCCCGTCAGCGTCCAGATCGTGGTCGAGTTTCGCTATGAAAAATTGAACTCAACCACGAAATTTCGATTTTTCGTGGTTGAGTTCGATTTTTCGTGGTTGAACTCGACCACGATCTCAACCGCGGTCTCAACCACGGTATGTCATCACGATGTCAGCAGATGTCGAATTCAGTTTTCGATTTTTCGATTTCGGTCATCCCCCCGTGACGCGACGGTGTCGCCGCGAAAAGAGGTAGCGAAAATTTTGTCTCGTCGCCCCACGTGGTGCAGTCTGGCAGCGCCAGCGCCAATTAAAGTTACAGTTGCCGCAAAAAAACCTCGGGTTGAGGGTTTTGTTTCTAGTTACAGCGGAATAGAATGGAGGATAATCGTCTTCGTCTTTTCCTATTGCTTACTATACTTCGTTCGTCTACTGCCTTTTTTCCGTGTCCTATTCCGATCGAAGCCCCTCCTCTTGATTATGGCTTCTTGGCGTTCCCTTTCTTCGCACTCGATCTCCTCAAGGGTGGGCGCGATCTTGAGAAGCACCATTGACAAGGCACTTGGTGGCACGTTGAGATGCCGTCCGATCGCACCACCTCCGCACATTGGGTTGACGCTTTCCGTATGGACAAGCCTTCTTTTGAGATGTTGTGCGTGGAGTTGACTCCTCACATCATCCAAGCTCGAGGTCCTCTCGTGGATGTCCGATTGTGCACCGCGGTTTGCTTGCACATATGCGCTCATAACACGTCGCACAACGTGATAGAAAAGCTTTTCGGGATCGGTAAAAGCTCCTTTCACAAGTACTGTACTTCGAGATCGGAATATCCGCTTTGGTTAAAATACGTGGTGCTCATATCTATCTGCCATCGTCAAACAAGGAATTCAAACGCATCGCCAAACGTTTTCGTTCCCATCGTGGTTTTCCTAACGTCGTGGGCGCTCTCGACGGTTCTCACGTCAAAATTAACGAGCAAGACTCCTTGGATTGGTTGAATAGGAAGGGCTATTATAGTATGCTTATCCAAGCCATATGTGACTTCAACATGATCTTCATGGACATCGTCGTGGGTTGGCCCGGAAGTGTGCACGATGCTCGCGTGTTTCGCAACTCCGACGTTCATGAGCGCGGCAATTCCAACAAGTTATTTCCTACAAAGACTTCTTCCCGCTTCTCTTGCGGCATGCGTGTGCCTTGGACCATTCTTGCGGACTCCGCCTACCCCTTGCTTCCATGGTTGCTTACGCCTTTCAAGGACACGGGCCACTTGACTAGTGACGAACGCTTTTTCAACTATATGCATAGTTCAACGCGTATGGTGGTCGAGAGAGCCTTCGGACGTTTGAAATGCCGTTGGTCGATCCTTAAGGACCGTTGTGACAAGCGGGCTAGTGTTGGACGTAGCACATACGAGGCGGTCGCGGACGTGATTACCGCATGCGTCGTGCTGCACAACTACGTGCAGAGGCGCCACCCCGAGTTCTACGAGTTCTCCGATGCACGTGACCCTGACGGCAATATGCCACACCGTGAACATGAAGGCGGAGCTCCTCTTCGCACACCGACGGCTATCCGGACACGGTACAGACAGTTTGTCAATCGGAATGCCGTGTGCTTGCAATTCCGTAGGACACGGGCAGCAAAGGACAGTATGCGGAAAGCAAGACAAGGCACTTAGATACACAATCATGCTTATAATATGCTTTGCTAGTTGGTTTTACAAGTGAAGCCGAGTACTTTGTATTTAAAATATATACTTTAAACAATTGTTCTTTCCTCTAGGCTACGTTGGCACTACGAGGGTCTTTCTGTCGCGGTGTGCACACTTGTTTGAAACTGTTTGAAACTTATCAGCAACCTACGTATTAGTCTCTGGCAGTTGTGTCTCCTCTTCGTCCACGGGTGCTTGAGAACTCGGAACCACCTCGTCCTCTTCCTCATAGTCCACCTCCGCCTAGGCAGGGTTCTCTAGCTCATCCATCTCCACGTCCCCCGCCTGCCACAACTTATTCATGATGTCACGTGTGGCTTCGCCGATTGTCTGGTCGGTCTGTGTGCGAAAGTGGAAGGTTTGGCCGTTTGCAGCCCACTGAACCCGGTCTAGCAGAGCCTTGCTGTACTCGTGATACAGATAGAGCCCCCCTCCAACAGGTCCAAGTGAATCGACGGCAAGTTAGGGTTGCGTTGGTTCAGCTCATCCGAGAAGCTGTCAAAGCGGAGTGCTTCCATCGAGTTCGTGAACGCTGGCCTCTCAACTTGCCCCACTTCCTCTGCTGCCGTGCCTGCTTATTACAATCAGCACCACCTATTGTGAAACACGGTGCACACTCCTTGCGGCCTTAAGGCCCTTGCACGCACGGCCGCATCACGGAATAGCACCAGGAACATGCAACGCCGCATTTTCCGACCTTTCACCAACGGAAGCCCGTACACACAAATCATCCTATTGTTGTTTTCGTATTCACTTAAGAAAGCTCGGCGGTATGGTGGGGCATTGGAAAAATAGTCCCCGGCCACGTGCAGACAAATCACGTCCACATTTTGTTGAACTGCCCAAGCCAAAACCAAGTCGGCGATCAAAAAGGGTGGCGATGTCAAAACCGCCGTGAAACCCCGTGCACGCAAGCCGGTCTCGGCAAGCACATCTCCGTGTCTATCCAGACCGGTGTAACTCTTATCCACGTCCTGACAGTACACGGATACGTTGTCTCCCGAATACAATTCCTCCACGGCATCAACAAACCCTCGTGTTCCAGCACACGGCATGAAGACGCGCCCCTCCAAACGTAGTGCAGAGTGCAACAACACGACTTCCTCGTGGCCCGTGGGGTGGTTGGTGGGCTTTCGTAGTGCACGGCGGTGCATGTTTCGGAGACGATTGCGCCGTGTTTCCTCCATGCCCGGCATGAAAGCAAGGGTAGCCACGGCGGCGTGCATCGTGCGGCGAACTCGGCGTGCCTCTGACGAACGAGAGGGCGGTGCGTAGCAAGTCCAACAGACTCCTCCTCGAGCAGCAAGTAATGTGCATCCCTCGGTGTTACAAATCACGGTTGTGTTCTTACGCTTTGGCATGAGTGGAAACCCTAACTTGAGGAGGTGGGTGGTGTGAGGTGGTGTGCACAAAAGTGAGGTTTCTGGGGCAGAAACCACTCTTGTAGTGTGACTGGTGTGCACACTATATAGGGGGGAGGGTTAGGGTTTGGGGGCACACACCTTGATCGTAGCCATTGTAAGGCACAAGGGAAACCGCAGGAGCAGCTGGAGGGTCAGCAGTTGCGGCAGCACCCGCAGGAGGAGGAGCAGGAGAGGCCTTGCGGAGTGCCTCCCTGGCTGGCACAGCGGCGGCAGGAACCGTTGCGGCCGCGGCAGCCGCGGCCTCGACCTTGATCCGCTCTAGCATGTGGGGTGGCATGGGCATCTTATGCCCCATGGCGGTGCAAATGTAATACGAGGACTCGATCTGTGCTTGGGCTTGGAATCGAAGGAACTCCTCGTGCCGTTGTTGCTGCAATGCGGCCTGTGCTGCCTGAGCTTCCTCCCGCTTTCGTTCCACCCGCTCCATGTGCTTCATGAGAGGACGAAACGCCTCCCTCGTCTTCACAACATTGCGGGCATGGTTCGCGTGAGCACGTGTGGCGGAACGCTCCTCCACGGAACGACCCCGCTTGAGGTTCGCATGCCGCGCATCGAACGCCTCGTCTTCTTCCTCCTCCTCCTCGTCCGAGAACATTACACACTCGTCTTCCCCATCAGGGGAGGACTCGATGGTCACCTGTAGGGTTTGTGATGCGTGAGACACATGCAAGGGTAATAGTGCACCGATCGGAGAGGAGCACTAGTGCACAATCGAAGAATGCATATAGTGAACCGATCGGAGAACATGACAAAGAACATGCAATATGCGGAAGAGTGTACCTTAGGGGCGGGACGCTTTGCTCTAGGAGCAGGTGTCTGGACCGCTTGGGCGCTCCCTGGGGCCTTGCCACCAGAAGCAGAAGTCCTTGTCAGATATATAGTTCGGAGTGAATATATCGGATAACTGGAAATAAACCCTGAGTTAAGGGTTTTCAGGATCAGAACGGTAAAAGTCAGTTTTATAAAAGAGAGATACACATAAATACTAACGGGAGTTCCCGACTACTGGTGACGGTCACCCAGCCTACTTTAGGAAGTGACAAGTGACAGATTAAACTGTCGGTGTGTCACATCCAGCACACCACCTAGGGTGGTGACCGGAGCTAGTAGTGAATTGAAGTAAACAAACTCCCTACTCAACTTCAGGAGGAAACTGTAGCGCACCTGGGGGCCTGTACTCTTGGTCAGGGCGGTCCCAGCTCACAGCAAGGTGGACAGATACTGCTGTTAATTGCTAAAACCCTAAACACAACTCAAATTTTAGAGAGCTCCTCTGCACATCTAGGAGGCCAAGCAATAGCTAATCTCTAGGCAGGCACGGCGTGAACAACCTCAGCCACTAGAGACCTGCTGCGGGACCGGCGGTTCGGCCCGGAGCAGCGTGAGGGTGAAGTAGTTGCCGCCCCCCGGGGCCGATGGTAAATCATTCGCAGAAGAAATTGCTGATGTCCACTACCCGGTGGTACATGGGGATGTACCCAAGAGGGTCTGGGTACATAGGGATGTACCCAAGCTAAATCGACGGTATGGGGGCATAAATTTAACGGTTTGTCGTTACGAATCATCAATATAGCTAGCCAACATCATCATGAACACGGGAATATGCCGTCACAAGCATCCTGGTAGGATATATATCATGTCAGGTGCATTCAAACCCATGCAAATCGCAACTTGGCTCCCAAAAACATTTTTCTAATTGTTTTTTTACCACGGTTTGTTGCGACTCGCCTTTTTCACAGTCTCGCATATCTTAGGGGGGGGATTCTTCACAAAGTGGAATACTTTTTAAGGTTTGTTACACCACAATATCTTAATTAATTTATTCTCGTCATGTTCGGCGTACCCTAGATCCCCAAGCTTAACTGCTTACTTGCCGCACGGCACGAGGTACCTTATCGGGTATGGGGACGAGTCGACGCGAGCGGTTGAAGGTGACCTGTGATATTGATTATTATGACCAAAAATATTTGTCAGCTCATTCTTTGGCAATCGTATTTGCGATAACATGCATTGCACATGTAAATATGCCTTCGTTCAATAGATCGATGGGTGGGAGTCATCACACATGTCCGCGCGCATTTTTTTAGGCGAAATCTAAAATCTGACATTGTTTTATGATGAGAAGTCTTGATGATGAAGTATGATAACTTGTGAGGTAGGGGACCGACCCATGATAAAATAAGTGCTTTGAAGGGTCTATGTTAATGCCCTAATGAAACATCGACCAAATATGCAATTTTCATGTGCATAACCATGCATACAAATCGATGTATCCAAGCGATGTGCCCAAGAATTTAGAACTTGAGAATTTCGTCTTTTCTGGAAAATCACCTAGGCAACCGCCCCCAAAAACCCATGTCTATGACATGAATACCGCCAAACATATGGTTCATACCCAAGATTGGTGTGTTATTGACAACCTATATCGGCCATATGGACACTTGAAATGTTTCGAGCTCGCCATGGCGTGCGGAACAAAGAGTGGCTTGGGTACATCGTGATGTACCCAAGACCGGGTAGTGGACACTGAATCCTCGATCACAGCCGCATGGTCACCAGAGCTCGGCTCCTCGTCGTCGGACGAGTACGGCGGTGGCGGGTAAGGCGGCGACGGCGGAACCATGTCTGGGTCGGGGTCATATAGCCATGGCGGCCGCGGGACATTGTGGAGAGTGTGGAACCCCTGTCGCAGCTCCCGATACCGCGTCTGCCGATGTGGCGGAATAGCAGCCGTGCCCGCACCACCCACCGCGTCGCCAAGATCGGTACGAAGCATGGCAGTCGGTGAAGTCCCCGTAGTTGGGCCCTACAAATTATTGGCCTGTCCGCACGCGTGGAAAACCGTCCGTCCGACGCGTGGATAGCCTACGGACACCGTATGGACGCTTTTTTTGCTAAATCCACACGTGTGAAATTGTCTAATTTGTAAAAGTGATGTTCATACGGTGTCCATACGATAAATCCACACGTCGTCCATACGTGCGCCTCCGTGTGGACGACGTATGCTAGTTTACTTGATTTTATTACGCGTGTGGACGCTCCGTACACTGCCCGACCGTATGGATAGGTGCCGTCCATACGCATGAACCACTGGAAATTGTTGTCCACACGTGCGGACTGCGAGAAATGCCGCTTCTACCCCTCCTCAGCCATATGGACACCGTGGGGACGTGTCCCTGGACCGTACCGACGCGTACGGACGACGTGTGGACGGGCGTATGGACAGTGTGAGGCCCGTGCCGTGCCACTCTTTTGCGCTTGTCCGCACGTGTGGACACCCATTGCACCCGGGCCTGGGTGTACCCGAGCACTGCTTGCCCCCTCCTCAGCCATGTGGACACCATGTGGACGTGTCCCTGGACGTACCGATGCGTACGGACGACGTGTGGACGGGCGTATGGACAGTGTGAGGCCCGCGCCGTGCCACTCTTTTGTGCTTGTCCGCACGTGTGGACACCCATTGCACCCGGGCCTGGGTGTACCGCCGAGCATTTCCTGCCCCTTCATCAGCCACATGGACACCATGGGGGCGTGTCCCTGGGTCGTACCGACGCGTACGGACGACGTGTGGACGGGCGTATGGACAGTGTGAGGCCCGTGCCGTGCCACTCGTTTGCGCTTGTCCGCACGTGTGTACAGCCATTGCACCCGGGCCTGGGTGTACCCGAGCATTTCCTGCCCCTTCATCAGCCACATGGACACCATGGGGGCGTGTCCCTGGGTCGTACCGATGCGTACGGACGACGTGTGGACGGGCGTATGGACAGTGTGAGGCCCGTGCTGCGCCACTCGTTTGCGCTTGTCCGCACGTGTGTACAGCCATTGCACCCGGGCCTGGGTGTGCCCGAGCGTTACTTGCCCCTTCATCAGCCATATATGGGCACCATACGTAGGGGCGTGTCGCCGAACGAACCCATGCGTACGGACGACGTGTGGACAGACGTATGGGAGATCGGAATTCGCCAATCCTTACGTATGGACGTCGAAATTGGAGCGAGTTCGTTGAAACACGCGTGTGGACACATGCATTCGCACGTGTGAATGAGGGTTTGCCGCATGAATGAGCGGAATCAGGCGTGTGAATACAGGTGTCCGTACACACGGTTTATTTACATATATAATACATCGTGTATCATCCGCAATCATCTGAATCAGAACTACTACGGTCATCCTCGCTACTACTGTTACCATCGAGTTCACGGAAGAAATCTGTTCGGGGGTGCTCTCTAAGAGCTTCTAAGTCTACTTAACAATACAGGGAACCTAGTTCAAGCCTGCAAGAGATATGTATGGCTGTAAGCAAGATACATATATGTGAATCGGATCTTTCTTAAATGTCGGAGTTACAAAAGCCAGGTGTGGCTGTTCAGTAACAAATTCAAAAACTGTTTCATTCAGCCTGTTCGGCTGCTTTATGCCATGGTTTCCGATCTCGACTTTCGAACTTCACTCGATGTCGACTCCTGTCAGTTCCCATCATACTTCATGAGAACTCGAACAGTCACATCATAGAATCTGCCGACTAGCCCAGTTATATCATCACTGTATTCCGAGCCACTCCATATCACTCTGAATAATTATAACTGTGCTGACTTGGCAATATTGGAGGCCATACCAGCTTTCCCTCCAATTTCTCTGACTGCTGGTTTTCCCACCAAAACTCACTTTCGGGTCAGGTATTTCTGTCAGTCATTTCTGTCAGACCCCCTTGTCATCTGGTCACATAAATGCCTGTCACTGATGACTGTCATCGTACCCGTCACTCGTAGCTCTGACGCGTCATCATACTGTCTCGTGACTTACCCTAGCACAACTCTCCCCCCCTTTTAGGCGCGCGCTTACGTCCTCGCTAGCGTTAGAGTTCGCCTGTATTTACATTGTCTGGGGATCAACAAACATGCACAGTGATGCTGGCTTCTAAGCCTCGGGTTCTCGGGTCCCGTGCCCCTCAGTCCTCGGGTCTGAGTCCCCCTGGCTTCTAAGCCTCGGGTTCTTGGGTCCCGTGCCCCTCAGTCCTTGGGTCTGAGTCCCCTTCCGCGCTGGAGGTTTCCCTAGGTTCCGTCCCCGAATTACGCTGCCAACGCTTAAACGGTTCTGTCGCCCTGGTACTTTTCTCGCTTTGCGGGTCTTGCGCTGCTTTGCGCCCTGAGGGTTTTAGACCCCAGTATCTTGTTCCTGCATCGAGATCTCATCCGTCTGCGCTGTCAGGGTGGCGATGAGGTCCATGATAGCTGCTGCACTTTCCTCGCTCATGCGCTTGCCCAACTTCAGTCCACAGAACAGATGGTGCAATAAGGTGCGGGGAATCGCGTATACTGCTTGCGCTGACCCCATGCCTCGTGTTCTAGACGCTGAAACTCCTTCTTGCGATGTGTTCTCGTGTTTTCCCAGCACAGCTCTCGCGGGACATGGCGTTGCTTGAGTACACTGCAGCAGGGGTACGGGTAGCACGGCGTTCGTCCAGATATGTGTAGGTTTCATGTAAGGTGTCCCATACCTACAGTAGGAGACGGGGTGAGGGTCGGGTAACCCCTTCATCACAGGTCGCGTGTGCAGCCCTCGCAGTGCATCCCCAGCTGGGTTCTCAATGAAGTAGTATGCTGGATCGTAGTACTCGATGATCTGCCGGGTACGTTTCACTCGTCGATCAGCCAGTTCCAGATCTGGTACTCCTATAGTCTTGGCCTTGCTGTACTCCTTACATGGTGGGCTCGCCCAGATCACGTCGAAGTGGTGTCGGGGGTACAGCTTGTAGTTCCAGTGGAGAATGTCCTCAGTGCATGTTGCTTGCCACTTGGGAAGAATATCCACTGTCACCACTTCGCAGCCGTCGAACTGCCGTTGGAACTGTTGCTCCACAGATCCAGTCCCACAGAAGAGGACGAGGATTCTCACAGGGTGTTGCACTGTTGTGAGATGTGGCTGGTACACCTGGCTGGCACCCTTACTGTAAACCTTCGGAGTGGGGGCTCTCATTGCCATGAGCTGAGCCCTCTGCTCCTGCTGCTGGCCGTGCGTCTCCCTACGCCTCTTTTCTGGAGCCCTCCTCTGCTTCTCCTCATCAGCCTCAAAGGCTCTCAGAGGTTCCAGCCTGCCTCCCTTGCCCTCCAGGTCTTCTCGAGTCCGCCACTGGCTGTGACTGTGTGGTAATCCCTTCCACTTAGTCAACCACTCCTGTACTGACCCGCCAGTTTTCCCGCCTAGCTTTCTGAAGCGCGTGCGAATGATGCGCTCCACCTCGCGCTCCTTCTGCCCTTCTACCATTACTGGCGGTGGTGCCATCTCCTCCCGTCTGCTAACAAAGTGATCTGCGCCTGACTGTACTGGGCTGAGCCTGTCTGCAGTGAAAGTGTCATGCACCTTCCAGTGCACAGGCAGCTCCAGTCTGTAGGCTGACGGGGCTCCTCGGTCCTGTACTGGCAGTTCTTGCTGTCGATCACTGTATAGACACTCTACTACTCGCAGAGGTCCGTGCCGCAACTTGCGCAACTTGGGTTTCAAGCCCCTGTCACCGGGCAGCGTCAGGTGCTGTCCATCCACCCACACCTGATCATTCACCTTGTACTGTTGGAGACGGTGCCGTGCATCGAACTGCTCTATCATACGCTGCTGAGCTAGTTGCAAACCTTCTCGTGCCGCCTGCAGCTGCTGCGCGAACTGCTTGGCCAGCTGGTGAGCGGTACCCTGCTTGTCCGCTGCTGTGCGACCTCCCTTCCTCCTCTTTGCGCCTCCCTCCAGAGCTGCATCCATGAAGAGGTCCAACTGAGTCGCTGGCGCATGTCCATACACCAGTTCGAACGGTGAGAACCCTGTCACTGCCGACTTGGAGTCGTTGATGGCGTACTCCACTGGAGCCACCCACAGGTCCCAATCCTCCTGGTTCTCTGCCACGTAGCAACGCAGCATGCGCTCCACAGTGTGGTTACTGCGCTCCGCCTGGCCATCACTCTGCGGGTGATAAGGGGTGGTGCTGGCTACCTTCACGCCCATCAGTCGCATGAACTCCTGGGTCAGAGCATCTCGAAAGCGCGGGTCCCGGTCGCACACAATCTTCATTGGGGCTCCGTGCAGTCGCCACACCGCATCCATGAACATTCTGGTCACCACCTCCGCTGAGCTATCATTGTACGCCATTGGGACCACGTGCACCATCTTACTCAGTTTACAAGTAAAGGTGGCGAAGGCGTTCACACCTCTCTCTGTCGTGGGGAGCCCAGTAACAAAGTCTATACTCACCACTTCCCACAATCGACTAGGCACAGAGTGAGGCTGTAACAGGCCTGCTGGGTATCCCTGGCGCGGCTGGGTTTGCTGGCAGGTTACACACGTCTTCACCCATTCAGCTACGTCCAGATCCATACGCGGCCACCAGAATCGTCGCCTGACTCTGTCCAGGGTCTTGTCCCTCCCTGTGTGGCCAGCTGCAGGTGCTTCATGAGCCTCCCTCAAGACCAGCTCTCTCAGAGGGGAGTCGGGAGCTAAGACCACCTGATAGCGCCCTTCCGCCACTCTCCAGATGATGTTACTCACCAGTCGAAAATGCTCGGTGCGGTGATGTTGAGTGGCCAGTAGTTCCTGCTTCAGAGCTGAAAGGTACTCACTGCGCCTGTGCTCTGCTCGTAAGGCACGCAGAAACATGCCTGGTTCCACCACTCCTGCCTGGTCCCTGATCTTGGCTGCTGCGCCCTTGAGAGTTACCGCTGGTGATGCTGAGGGTCTCTCCCTTGGGGCTGTGATCTCTTCAAAGTGCTTCCGCTGCGGCTTAGCCAACACTACCAAGACGGGCCATGGAATGGGCAACTCTTGCAGGGCTGTACGGTGTCCCCTTTCTTCGCCAGGAGAGACGAACATCCGGTTGGGCTCCCCTTGCTCGTTCACTCGGGGTATGGTCTCTGCAATTTCCATTCCGTACTCTCGCAGCAGGGGCCGCCATTCAGCCTGCGGGAAGTCAGGCAACAGGAACAGCGCGGCTGTGCTCTGGGGAGCGTGTCGGGCCTCTGAAGCATAGTGTCTTAGGATGTCAGCAATGCTCACCTTGGAATCCGAGAAGGGTGGGTTACACCACACCACGCGACCCCTCCACTGTTCCTTCAGACAATCTGTCCAGAACGTGTCCACCTGCCGGTTCTGCCCCATGAGGTCGCAGCATGCATCCACCTGGAACCGTCCACCCAACACTTTCGCGTACTTGGCTTGCAATCGACTAAACTCGGACGGAATCAGCTTCCAGTCCTGATTGTCTACCAGGGGTTCCCCAGGTTGCATCCTTGGTGAGGACTGCTGCTGTACCGCTGCTGGCTGCTGCTTCTCTGCTGGTCGCTGCTCACTCTGCGTGGGCTCGTGTCTGGACTCCTGCCATTGCTGGTAGCGCGGCCATCCTCTCCACTGTGACCATAGCGTCCAGCCATAAGTCCGGTGTTTCTGCCCACCAGAGACCGTTCAGCTGAGTTAGCTTACCGGTTACTTTGGGCTCACTGACCGGTGGGTACTCACCTTCCTCCTCGTCCGACGAGCTGAGCTCTAAGTCCAGGGGTGAAGTGGGGTCTTCCTCTTCTGCAACCTTCAGGCCAGCCACCATGTCTTCTGATTTCCCCTTGGCTCCCGCAGCTCTTCTACCCTCCTCTGCAGACACCGGCTGGTCAGTGCTCGGATCCACATAGCCAGCCTCCTTCAGCCCCTCGCGCGCCGTCGCCTGCACGTAGTCCGGTCGCCGTGAGGCAGCGTCCGGTACCACCAGTGTGCGTCCAGGCACGTGCTCCATGGCGTGCACTCCTACCTCCACCAGGTCTTCGTACCACCTAGCCTGGCGTCGGCTGAGCTCCCGTCCAGGTGCGAATAACCACTTTAGAGGAGCATGATCCCCCATTAACCTGAACTCCGTGAATATCAGGTAATGTCTCCAAGTCTGCGTAGTGCAGTGGTGGATGGCGGCTAGCTCACGCTCACCTGCGTGGTAGTTCTGCTCAGCAGACGAGAACTGCTTACTCTCGAAGGCTATGGGTTGCAGGCCCTTGCCTAGATCCTGCATCAGCACGCCAGCTAAAGCCACTGCACTCGCATCAGTCTGCACAACAAAGGGGCTGGTGCCGCGATGCGCTGCTTCCTGATCGGGCAAGATCAAGGTCGGTGCCGTGGTGAGAGCGGTCTTGAGGCGTTCAAAGGCGTGTTCCTGCTCTGGTCCCCATTCCCATGGCACTAGGTTCTTGGTCAGCTTGGTCAAAGGGTGCGCTAAGTCAGCGAAACCCTGTATGTACCGTCGATAGAACCCAGCCAAGCCCAAGAACTGTCGCACGTGCTTCACCGTCTCGAGTCGCGGCCAGTCCCGTATGGAAGCTACCTTGTCTTGCTGAGGTCGGCAACCTGCGCGGTCAATGACGTGTCCCAGAAAACGTACTGAGCGTTTGAAACAACGTAACTTGGACTCCTTCAACTTGACCTTATTCTGCCGGCATACCTCCAAAACCTGCCGCAGATGATCCAGGTGCTCCTCGGGGTTGCGAGAGAAGATCATGATGTCATCCACAAAGACTCTGACGAACGGCAGGTGGCCCAAGTATTTCTGCATCATTCGCTGCCAGCACGAAGGGCTATTGGACAGCCCCATAGGCATGACCAACCACTCATAAGCTCCAAACGGCGTGGTCATGGCCGTCTTCTCGATCGCGTCCTCCTCCATGGGCACCTGCCAGAATCCCCACAGAGCGTCCGCGGTAGAGAAGATAGTCGCTCCCTGCAGGTCATCGATGAGAGACTGTACGTCAGGGAGAGGGTAACGGTCCTTCACAGTGATCTCGTTGATCTGGCGATAGTCGATCACCAGTCGCAGCTCCTTGGGGTTGGAGGGCTTGGGCACCATCAGGACTGGACTGCCCCAAGGTGAAGACGAGGGACGGATGTATCCCTTTGCCAAGAGCTCGTCCAGTTGTCCACGAAGTTGTCGCAACTCCTCCATGGACAGCTTGTAGCACCTCTTGTGCCGTGCACCATCACGGTACTCGGGGTCCACGCGCAGCGGCGATTTGTGGTCGCGGTCCACGACGCCCTCAGGAAGCTCCATGCCCACCACGTCCTGGTACCGCTGCTTCAGCTTCACCAGCTCGTCCAGGATCCATTGTGGTACCTCTGCGTCCTCCTCATCCGGCTTGGCCTCCTTGGTCTCACCTTTGCTGTGCTCATCACTAGGTGTCGCCGCAGCAGCTGGTGCCTCTTTCCTGAAACAGCTATACCCATCTTTGCCTTGCCCTGTCTCAGCTTCTATAGGTGCTGCCAGTACTGGCTCGTTAACTCTGCGCGATCTCCTGTGGTTCACCCCTCTGCTCCTCCGTTGCTCCTGCTGCAGACGCAGTGCCTGCCCTGTTTTCCACAAACAGTATGCCTCCTCTTCCCACTCAGGTTCCAATTCCTCCGCGTGATGCTGTGCAGCCTGCTCCCTGCGCTCTCGTGGAAGCATCTGGAACGCCTCCCATCTGGCCCTTGTGGGGTAAGGTCCCCAATCTCGCACAGCGGGTTGCGCTGATGTGGGGCACGTCACCGGTCGTAGAGCACACACCTGCTCCTGTGCCCAGTCCTCCTGCTCCGTTGCATCTTGTTCAGATTCAGACGAACTGCTGTCGGAGATTAGGGTGGCTACGCTTGCTACTGTACTGTCGCTGTCGCAGCCTTCCTCGTCAGAGGTAACTTCCCCCCCCCTCAGCCTAGCGTTGTCACCCTCTGCCTCCGATGATGATGATGAAGATGACTCTGATAAGGCTGCAGAGGCCTCTAAAGGAGAGTTGGGGTCGTCGGTGGCCTCCATTTTAAATGTACCATCTGGAGCCAGATACATCAGGTACGCCTCCTCGCCGCTATTCTTCAAAGCTCGCAGGTCCTTCCTGGCTTGCTTAGTACTGATAAGCTGTGCCTCTACCAGTCCCATGGCCTGCCCAGACCCTGTAGATGACGACCCAGGGTTGCAACCCGCGATGACTACTTTCTGCGACCCATGTCCGAACTTCACGCTACCATACTGGGCGTAGTCAAATGTGACCTTCTTCTGTGCTCGTAGCCAGTCTCCGCCCAACACTATGTCCACTCCGAGTGCTAATGGCATGACGCGCAGAGTAACCTGTTTGGCATAACTGCCCTTCCGTGTCTCGGCTGTGAGCTTCGGACGGACGCAAGAGTTGGCGTCGTACACGGTGCCATCTGCCACCTGCACCTTCATCGGCGTCTCGTGTTTCTTGGGCTGGAGTTTAAACTTCTTGGCGGCCTCCACAGAAGTGAAGCTAGAAGAAGCTCCAGAGTCCACCAAGACCTTTACTCGTACTCTGCCTACCCAAGCCCAGAAAATCAGCAGAGTGGGTCCCTTCGCGTCCATAGCAGCTAGTACATCTGCATCCAACCATTCTCCCCAGCGTCCAGACCCTGCGTCCACCCCTATCTCTGGTCTGATGCTGGCCAGTTTGTGCAGTCCTGGCTCCTTCTCAGGCGGATTCAGCTCCTCATCTGAATTGTCTTCCGGCAGATGGTACGTGCCGGCCTCTGCTATCTTGGCTTGCCAACGAGCCTGCCTGGTGACCTGATCTTCTGGTTCTGAATCACCAGGCCATGGCGCAGGTCGAGCTGCCTCTGCTTCCTGATGCGCCCGGGTGATCTTCCTCAGCTGGTCAACACGCTCCCGAATCTGCGCCAATGCACTTCTGACTCTGTGCCCGTGCACTTCCACTTCCTTCCTTCTGCGCGTTACTGTCTGTGCTGCTTTCCAGGCTGCTGACAGGTGTCCGTCGCGTAACCGTTGCTGGGCGTGTGATAGCACTGGCTGCTTAGCGCGATCCAGTTGTCGGCGCAGAGCTCTCCCGACCAGCTGGCGCGGGGCTGCTTCCTCTCTAAAGCGCACTCTTCTGACTCCTGGGGGCTGCAACGCGCGCTGGTACACCCCTTTTGAGCTAGGGGCTCCTTGACTCCCTTTGCCGAACAGAGGAAATCTGATCTGAACCTCTGTTGGTTGGGATGCCTGTGCTGGCGCAGCGTTTGGCTCAGTTCTCCCTGGTGCTACCACTGTGATTGGCCGTGACCTCTTCAGCCAGCGTAATGCTCGCCTCATCTTCTCCACCGCTCGCTGCGCTGGTCCTGGTCCGTGCCTCATCCGATGATCCTCTCTGAAGTGAGTGATCCATCGGTAGGTCTGACTCTGCCTGCCTCTCTCTGGTTCTCTTCCAGAGTCGGCCTCCCTCCTGATGGCCATGGCGAGGTGCGGAGTACTTACCTCGCGGGCCTGGGGGCCTATCCGCGTTGTCCGGGAGAGGCACCGGCCCCCGTCGACTCTCCCTCGGCAAAATCCATGTGCTCCGGGGCTACCAGTGCCAGCTGCTGCTCCACTATCCCGCCAGATCCAGTATCTATTCCCGCGTTCTTGAAGGTCTCGAAGGCCTCCTCCCAGATACATTTGACCCAGGCTGCTTTCTGCTGGGGCTGGTGTTGATGTGGGCAGTCGCGAGCCAGGTGCTCCTTGGACTTGCATTTTCGACAGCCAGAGTAGACTGACGATCCTGGCAGCTGCCGGCCTTCCACTTCCGTTGGAGTAGTGGTCGTGGGCATGGCGTAGCATTGTTCCTTGGGAGATGCTTCTTCCTCCCAGAATTCTGCCAAAGGAGCTACAGGGAAGGGGGATTGATCGCGGGCAGTCTTCAGATGCGCAGGATCCTTGCGTTCCTCCATCGTAGCTTGCTCCACATATCTGCGCAGTAGCTCTGCCTCCCATCCAACCTTCCCAGAGCTCTGGTTGAAATCCACCTTTCCAACCAATTCCTTGTGGACTCTGGCATGCAGTTCTGGTGTCAGTCCACTTAGGAATATACCCGGTAGTGCCGCTCTACTTACTTACTGGTCCCGTCACCCCATGGTTATGCAGCATTTCCAACATGTCGAAGGACTCCATGAGAGAGTGATGGAAGGTGGCGGCGTTTCTTCCAGCGTTCTTGCCAGAGGCTTGACGAGCTCGCGACAGCATATTGGGTAAGATACTCAGGTGAGCGTCAGTAACACACGCTCGCGCAAGCGTGGCCACTAAGTCGTCCGGACTCTGCATCTGGTTGGCCAACACTTTCTGAGTTAGAACTCCTTGCGCTGACCCCTCCACCCGGTCCCTGATGATCAGTCGTAGTTCTTCTGGCACGGTGGTGATGGTGGCCCCTTCCTGATCTCCATCGTCGCAGGACTTCTTCTTCGTCAACGCCCTCTTCACCAGTGCCTCCTTGAAGTGATCTTGCAGTTCTCTCATAAACTTCTTCAAGGGAGCTAACAGATGTCCAGATGGTCTGTCCCCGCTGGGGCTATCCGTAGGGCATGTGTACGTGGTGATGCGGTCCCGTAGTTTCCGTAGAGAAAGCAACAATCTGTCCTCAGCTTCCAACTCCTTCAGCTTGGTGTAGTCTGCCCGCTGTTGATCCCTCTCTGTCTGCTCCTGCTCGACTGGTCTTCGGGGCGGTGGACAGTTCGGAGGTTCTTCTTCAGGTTCCTCTGGTGGAGGTGGAGGCTGGGACTGTCGAGGGGGTTGTGACTGTGGTAAAGTGACACTGGGAGTTGGGATGTTGGGCAGTTGGGCCAATGCACCAGACCAGGGCGGCTGAGTACAATTCTGACAGAGTGGAACTTGCTCACACGTTCTGTTGGGTCCCAGCATGACGTCCCATACTAACCCAGAGGCGACCTTAACCCCTCCAGCTGGTGACAACAGCAGTCTACCGCATCTGCTGCAATCCGTGCCGCTCTGAACAGCCTGATCTCGTCTGGGTCCTACCAGCTGCATCACCGGGCTAATCAGTGACTCCCGAGCTCTGTGGTTCTGAGCGTGCCCATAGCTAATCGCTAGAGTGGAGTACTGTTTGGCTATGGCCACGGCTGTCTGAGCATCAGCATCGTGGCGCCTCACGTAGTCCCTGATACCCTGTTCTACAGTGATGGGTACCAGTGGGTCTCTCCACTCTTCCAGGGCTTCGTGGATTGGTGGGGCTGCCTTAGCCGATGACGCTGAGCCTGATGCTTCATCATTGCCAGACTTGGACGGGGATCCTCCGGACTCAGATCGGGTGGTTATGGCTAAACGCCACGCCTCGTCGGGACTCAGTGAGGGATGCCGAGCCTTAGTCCAGTCATACCAGACCCACTCCGACTCTTCGGGTGAAGGGACTACTGCACAGATGGCCTCCTTTCCCTTCAGAACCTCCCTCTGGGTTGCTATCAAAGCTTCCCAGCCCTCCTCTTCCCAACTCACCACTTCACCTCGAGCTGCTGCCAGAGCGACGGCCTTCTGGCGCTCTTCTGGGAGGCACTCAAAAGCCTGGTCCCGCAGAGCCTTGTCTTTGAACAAAGTTCTGACAGCCATCCCTTCTGTCAGCTCAGGCTCCAGAGCTGATACTCGAGAGGCAGGCTCCTCATCTACAGCCTTCCCTTTTGCTGCCTTGACTGCCCTCTTCTTGGCTAACTGCTTCTTCCGCCTCCGTTGCCGCCTGCTGCTGCCGCTGCTGCTACCTCTGCCTCTACGCCTGCTGCTGCCGCGGCTGCCTCGCTCCGGGGAAACTGTAGAATCGCTGGAGTCACTGGGCCCACTGCTGTCGCTGCTGGGAGGGAAACGAGGAATTGGTGAGAAGCCCGGGGGATATGCCAATCCGCATCTGGGTATTTCTTCCCACTGCGGCACGGATGGTTGCCTCTGGGCCTCTGCTGGAGCCGCTGAGAGTGCTGTGAAGCGATCCGAGAGAGCTGAGAAGGTGTTGCGGGTGGGGGTCGCTCCTCTTTCCTTAACACGTGCTCTGCCAAAGTTCACTCCTGCGAAGAGTTTCCTTGGCAGCCCTTCCTGGTGTAGCAAAGTCCCGTGTTTAAGGGCACGCCTGTATTCCCTTTCTGTCACTCCGGCCTGTAGCACAGCCAACTCCTGCGGGGAGGCCGGATGCCAAATGATCTTCCCGCTCCGGGTGCGTGGTTCATTATAGAACCATTGCGTGAGGGTCTTCTTTTCCTCAGCTGACAGAGCAACTATCTGCAACCTCACGGGGGCTGAAGCCTGCGATTCCGCGCTGTCCCCACTGTGGTCGCTCCACGCAGTGCTGGTTCCCTCTATCCATCTGATCACCCGGACCTTCTGGTCCTTCCCGCACTTGCTGTACGCACGGTCCAGAGCTATTTGCTCTGGCGACCGGAAATCCTTCCTTCGGTCTGGCGATCTCTGCCTGTCCCCCTGAGGAACTGAGGGTTGCCCAACTGGCTGAGCCTGCCGAGCTGGCTGAGCTGGAAGCTCTGATGCTTGGAGGCGGGCTGATTCTCTCAAAGCTCTGACAGACCGTGCTCCTTCCTTCAGCTGCGGTCCAACTCTCTCCAGGGCAGCCACTAATTCCCGGCTGGCCAATTCCCCTCTGGCTTCCATCACTGGACGCGGTGTCGCTGGAAGGGGTAGTGCTGGAAAGTCCTCTGCAGAGACATAGGGGTCAGGCAATACAAAGTCCGCGTGTTGCAAGGCTGATGCTGGTTGAGTCAGGTTCTCGCCAGAGCCTCCGGCGCTCAGGACAGGGGAGGGATTCTGATCGCGAATCGCTGGAACTGCGCCTGCTTGGGCGACTGGGGTCACACCTGCCTTGGCTGCTAAAGCAGCGTTTGCTGACTGTCCCGGCATTGAAGGTGAGGATGCCGAGACAGCCGAGCTAGAGGACGCTTGACCAGTCGCAGTCTGGCTGACAACAGCTCTGCTGCGCTGGATCGGAAGCTCAGTACGTTCTGGTCTCTTCCTGGTTCGTTCAGCGCGCCCCTCACTGGTTACAGCCAGTCCTTCCAGCGTCGTCGTCGAGCCAGTTCGTGAGTCGGTAACAGCCGTAACTCCAGACACCGATGGCGTTGTAACAGCCGCACCTTCAGACACCGATGACGTTGTAACGACCATATCTCCAGACACCGATGACGTTGCGACAGCCGTATTTCCAGACACCGATGACGTTATAACAGCCGTATCTCCAGACACCGATGACGTTGTAATAGCCGTATCTCCAGACACCGATGACGTTGAAATTTGGCCAGAGCCTCCGGCGGAAAGGGTCGACGTGGGGACCCTATCCCCCACCATTGGGCAAGTAACAACAGTGGCACTTCCAGACACCGATGACGTTGAAATTTGGCCAGAGCCTCCGGCGGGAAGGGTCGACGTGGGGACCCTATCCCCCACCATTGGGCAAGTGACAACAGTGGCACCTCCAGTCACCGATGACGTTGGAATTTTGCTAGAGCCTCCGGCGGAAAGGGTCGATATGGAAGCTCGGTTCCCCGCTTTCGGGCAGGAGGTCGCAGAAACGGATTGTGCTGCCAGTGCTGCCATGTTCATCCGTTCTAAGTCCTGCAGCTTAGTGGCAATCGGAGTGAAAATAGGGGTATGAACAGGGGTCTCCAGTGCCGGAATAACCCCTACTGGCTCACAGGGCAATGTACTCAGTGGTACTGGACTCACTGGTACTTGCACCACTTCCCCCCCCCCTGCCGAGGGGGTAATTCCTGCGCTGGCAACGTGCACTAAAGGTGTCACAGCAGGTGGTAGCTGAACGGCTGCTTCCGTCACTGGAACAGGATAGGACAGGGCTAAATTCGGTGCCACGGACGCCGTGGGGTACGGTGAGAGCTCAGGCACTGACAGATTCGGCACCGGGGGAGACAGCATACCCGGAGAAGGGTACCCCATTGGTACGCCGTACGCAGCCGCTGGCAACGGAGTGGTATGCGGCCACAAGGCACGTGGTGGCAGTTGGTGCTGCTGACCGTACTGCTGTTGCTGCAGAAAAATTTGCTGTTGAAAATTCCTCTGGTGAGCTAAATCATCACGGGGCTGCGGCTGCCAAAATTGACCGGCTGGCGTTGTCATAATTGGGCTACCGTTAGAGCTGCGCTCGTCATACCCACTGTGGGGGCCGGAAAAATCGTACGAATTCCGCTGAAATTGCGGCGGCGCCGTCATAAAATTACGCTGCGGCAGTTCGTGCAAAAATCCGTACGCAGAATTTACATCCAGCTGTTGCGTTGAGCCAACGTACGAGAGCCCAGGTTGTGTGTGCGCAGCCGATTGCGGAAAGACGTGCGAAACAATTCTCGGGTCGAGCGATTCAGAGTAATTCGCTGCCGAAAGAAACTGCGATTGCTCCGTGGAAGCCGCTACAGCCGTGTGCGACGGAATTCCATGCTGAAAGTCCATGATTGCGCTGTGAGTGAACGCACGTAAACGGCAGTGAACTCACACAGTACGGGCGATAAATTTTCTGCCGATTGACGCCGATTTCGGTTTAACGAAAGGCAGATTCCGCGGAAAGGTACCTGCAAAGACGGATTACATCACACTTGAACGTGTGGTATATGCATTCAGGAACAGTATATGATATTTTCCGTCGAAATTCGCAGCCCTGACGAAAGGCGGACGCAATTAAGCGTGTTTTACGTCGTCGTCTTCAGAATTTTCGTGGGAATCCGCGGAAAGGCCTCGCGGAGAAGTTGTGTGCCGATAATTGCACAGCTGAAGTTCAGTCGGCACTAACAGGTCGCGTCTAACGCAACCACGCTGATACCAGTTGTTCGGGGGTGCTCTCTAAGAGCTTCTAAGTCTACTTAACAATACAGGGAACCTAGTTCAAGCCTGCAAGAGATATGTATGGCTGTAAGCAAGATACATATATGTGAATCGGATCTTTCTTAAATGTCGGAGTTACAAAAGCCAGGTGTGGCTGTTCAGTAACAAATTCAAAAACTGTTTCATTCAGCCTGTTCGGCTGCTTTATGCCATGGTTTCCGATCTCGACTTTCGAACTTCACTCGATGTCGACTCCTGTCAGTTCCCATCATACTTCATGAGAACTCGAACAGTCACATCATAGAATCTGCCGACTAGCCCAGTTATATCATCACTGTATTCCGAGCCACTCCATATCACTCTGAATAATTATAACTGTGCTGACTTGGCAATATTGGAGGCCATACCAGCTTTCCCTCCAATTTCTCTGACTGCTGGCTTTCCCACCAAAACTCACTTTCGGGTCAGGTATTTCTGTCAGTCATTTCTGTCAGACCCCCTTGTCATCTGGTCACATAAATGCCTGTCACTGATGACTGTCATCGTACCCGTCACTCGTAGCTCTGACGCGTCATCATACTGTCTCGTGACTTACCCTAGCACAAAATCCGCCTTGCGATCCAACTACACAACTTGCAAGCAATAAGTTCGTCGTCGAATGGCCAAAGGGGCAGCATTTTCTTTGTACCGGGCAAGCCAAGCCGGCATGAAAGGAGCATCCTGAATTACCTTCCGCACCTTGTTCGAGTTCTTGTACTTTTGCTACAGAAGTTTCTTCGCTAGCGGTCCCATATTAGTCGCGAGCGCTTCAGACCCCGTACCCACTTGATCGCACCGGTCTTTGCGTTGAGTGGCAGTCTTCATGGTGATGGTTTGTCTGCAAAGAATTCCCATTGTAAGGCACACACTGGATGGATGGTCCATAATATGCCGTCCATTCGGTGTCCGTGCGCCGTCCGTCTGGACGGAACAAGGTGTTCACCCGTATCGAACAACAGAAACTCGCAAACGACCTACAATCTTACCCGCGAGACGCATCGCAGCAGACCTTCGATCGTTTGCATTTCTGGCTGGGGGTGCGATAACCCACGATCGATGGACCTTCATCTTTCGCGCATAGTAGTTGCGTGTGGTCGGTCCCCAACCATCACCAAAAATCACGCAGTGGACCCCGTGAATCAGGTTGTACAAGATATGCATGGGTTGACAGATTTTTAAGGTCCTAATTTGCACTATTGGGTCATAAACATGATATGTTTAATTGCTAGATGCATTTGGAAGCCATCTAGTAGGTGTACGCGGCTTCGGGCACTCCGGTCCTTGTGAAAGGACCGGCATTTTTATTTAATTTTCGTCGGTACTACCCCCGCGTTTCATTCCTCTCAAGCACAATCATGCCCATATCGAGTATAGCACCCAAAAGAGGTTCGGAATAAATTCTTGGACACCCAAATATGGTGTCAAAACACTCAAATATCAACTATATCGAAAAAACGCGGCAGATATCCCCAAATCACTTCGGTCCTTGTGACAGGACCGTGATTTTGGGCAGTAGCCATATATCGATACAATTATCACATATCCGAGATATGGATATACCGCGCCTTGTTTCGTTGTGAAAAGAATTTACTTTTCAGGAGGTCGATGTATAATGAGAAGCTCGGCCACTTCGACCGCGCCAGCGTACCCCCGCGCCAGCGTACCGCGCCAGCGTACCGCGCCAGCGTACCGCGCCAGCGTACCGCGCCACCGTACCGCGCCACCGTACCGCGCCACCGTACCGCGCCACCGTGCACAAAATGACATTTTGTAGTTCGTACGTTATCCGTACGGCGTCCGTACGGCGTTCGTACGCTCGGCTTAGGTTTCTAGCGTATGGACAACGATGTTCATACGTTCCATGTCACATCTGCGCGCATGCACCGACACTTACGTCAAGGTTGTAAACTCGTCGCACACACGTTAGATTATGGATTGACGCTATGTGTTGTCCGTGTGGATTCCGCAAGCATTCTAGTCCATACGGTTCCATGAGAGCGGTTGTCCACACGCGTGGAAACGTCAGTTAGCTGTCCATATGGGTTTCGTACGAATTTTCGTATGAATTGGCACATTTTCGTACGTCTGCATGTCCCATGGACGGTCTGTCCATGTGGTTGGAAATATCAACACATTTTGAACAGTCCGCATGGATGGATAGCAAAAGCACACGGTGAATTACGTCATCCGGAAATTTGGAGGTTGTTGGATCGGCGAATTTCAACGTACGAGTTGGATTCACGTTGGGACACAACCACGTAAACGCCTGTTGGGGCTACGTGGTTGTTGATTTTACATTGATATACAAGAACGTCGGACGACGCTGGTGTTGGTAAAACGTTGGATCAACAGGATGTGCAACACGGACGTCGTTCCAACGTCAATCGACGCCGACGTCATCCTGATGTTGGACAACGTGGATATTGATACAACGTGTGTGTTGGCACTACATCCTAGTCGAACTAACGTCGGAGTACTTAGACGTTGGACAACATCCTTGTTGGATTGACGTTGGACCAACACGTGTAAAAACATGCACGTTGGAGTTACGTCGGGCAACATCGATGTTGAACATCGTGGTTGTTGCTCTCATATCGGACAACGTCGATGTTGTAGCCGCATCGAGTCTACGACCTCGTCGGTACAATGGCAACGTTGTCCAACGTATGTGTTGTTCAGACATTGGACAACGGCAACGTCGTACTACGGATGCATTGGGATTGTGTTGGATCAACTCCCACGTATTCCCCACGTTGACCGACAAGCGCGTCTTCCGTGTGTTGAACAACATGGATATTGATACAACGTGTGTGTTGGCACTGCATCCTCGTAGAGCCAGCGTCGGGATATTTTGACGTTGGACCACATCATTGTTGGATTGACGTTGGACCAACAAATGCAAAAACATGTACGTTGGAGTCACGTTGGGCGACATCGATGTCGAAGATCGTGGTTGCTGCTCCCATATCGGACAACATCGACATTGTGGCCACATCAAATCTACGACCTCGTCGGTACAATGGCAATGTTGTCTAACGTATGTGTTGTTCGGACATTGGACAATGGCGACGTCGTACTACGGATGCATTGGGATTGTATTGGACCGACTTGCACGTATTCCCCATGTCAGACGACACCCATGTTTTCCGTGTGTTGGACAATGTGGATTTATATCGATATATATATATATACTACGGTATCAGCCCGCCGCTAGCATATGCCAACCGATTGTGGCACATGCCGGCCTGTACCATTTTCTTCGGTACGAGGCCGGGGTGTACCAACTTTGAGCCCCCCCCCCCTGGCACCACCCCGCCACTGGCATGTACCCGCACGCTGATTTTGGTACCAGCCGACCTGTACTAGGGAGTTTCGTACCAGCCAGCCTGGGGTAGGGTGTGGGGGATGTTCGTTGGGGTATGATTTGGGGGGGTGCTGAGGTAAGGTATGTGCCAGCGCATGCCAGCGGTGCGCTGGTGCCAGAGGAGGGGAGGGTGGGGCCAAAGTTGGTACACCCCGGCCTGTACCAGGGAAATTGATACAGGCCGACCTGTACCAAGGATTTCGGTACAGGCGACCTGTACCAAGGATTTTGGTACCGTCTGGACTGTATCAAAATCGGTTGGCATATGTCAGCGGCGCGATTGTACCGCAACATATACTGTATGTGAAAATATATAAATGTTACGGTGTCAGACGCCTATGTATAACGCCGATGTGAGGGCTGTTAGTTGCAATGAGGGATGGTGTGCAGCTTAGGTAGACTTGAAACGAGTCGTCAACAAAATACGCGGTGCACGACAGCTATAATTTGAAGAATGAAGAATCCAGTCGTGTGTGAATCAGGGAATCCTGGGATGACGCCAGTCCCAAAGTACGACGCGTGCGCGTGTCCAAGCTAAGAACAATATAAAGGAGCCGATCCGACGCGGGCGGATATACTATCGTATCTACTATACTATAGTATATACTATACGATAGTATCTACTATACTATAGTAGATACTACGTATCTACTATACTCGCCAGGGGGAGTACGTACCAACTACACTCCCCCTGAAATCATTCACTACCATCGACATTATCCGCCGCCATTTAACAGTCACTTGTACGGAGTGTTTTCAAATTTCAAGAGAGCATCGAGGCATGTTTGCCAGAATTTGCACGCGCGGTGCGACAGTATGTATATGTTGTCTCTTCAAAACTGTGAAGAGTGTGTAGTCTTCCCTTGTCTTTATTCTGCCCAAACTATGTAATAGCACAAAGAGTTCGTTGCACACGGATTATGTCTCTATGCAGGATTTGATATCAGTGTGATGCATTTGAACACTTGTAGCATATTTTACACACGCATGCATTGAACACACACACACACACACACCAATCATTAGCATAGTATTTCTTTTTGTTCATATAATTGTGTGGCTGCTGTAAATTACTAATCAAGTATGCACGTACATAGCATGCATACACACTAAGCACACGCACACACATTACAATCATTTATACACTAGATGATAGATGCCATAACCGAGGCTGCCTTAGTATCAATACAATCATAAGATACGTCGCTTTTGGTCAGCGTGCATACATCAACACGCGCACACGCAAGCCAATCATCAGCACAATCCTAAAATCTTTGTTTATGGAATTTTGAGGCTGTTATAATATACTTATCAAGCATACATGCATGCACATGAACAAACCAAGCCACACGCACACGCACACACATGCATTGCAACCATGCATACACTAGATATATTTATCCACAGCTACAATAATGTTCATAATCAAGGCTGCATTATATCAATAATAATTTGATTTCGGTCAGCGTGCAAACACTCACTCGCTCGCTCGCTCGCTCTCTCGCTCGCTCGCTCACTCACTCACTCACTCACTCACTCACTCACTCACTCACACCAATCATCAGCATAATATTTCTTTTTGTTTATATAATTGTGTGGCTGCTGTAACGTACTAATCAAGTATGCAAGTGCACACACACACACACATTGCAATCATGACGTTGATTGTGGATACATATGTGCCAGTGCCTTTATACTTATTCCACCTGTGCAACTTGGTCTCAGGATACTTAGAAATATTGTGTAAGTGCACAATCATCTAGTAACAATGCGTGTGCATATGCGTGCTTGCGTAACTAATGATACACGGTGTGCGTGCGTATACGGTTATTATACCATTATTACACTAGAATAGCAGTGGTACAAGCTACAAGGCAGGCGGCAAAAATCCATCGAGATTGTGAGTCAAGCATTGTGATGATAATCAATTACTCCATCATGCGTCGACAAATAACCGCTTGCCTTGTAGCTTACACCACTGGATTTAATTGTCAATGTCCATATCAGTTAGTGTCGCCTCGGTGACGGTGCGTGTGCATGCGTGCGAGCACGCGTGTGCGTGTGTGTGTGTGTGTGCATGCGCGCGAGCACGTGTGTGTGTGTGCCGCAGCTGGGATTCCCTCTTTAGCTTGCCTGGGCTTGAGCACCAGAATGACATATTTCCATGACAAACCTGCGGTTTAAAGCTGGATAAGCTCCCAGCTACCCCACATTTTTTAATCTGATTCGTGTTTGTGGTGGGTTTATTGGGTTGTTGTGCTTGGTTTGGCATATGTCGGAGTGAATGGCATCTTGCCACAGCCCCACCCTGTCTCTGAAAGGTTTTCACTCCGATGGGATGGTGGTGGGCTGGCTTTTATCGGCAGATCTCATATGCCGTTAATTGTGCGTGTGTGTGTGCGCGCGCACACGCGCTTGCGTGCTTGCTGTGGGTTTTCAATTTCTTTTATGATTATTACGTGCGTATATCCGTAATGTGTACGTCATATACAAGTCTATGCTCGCCAGCCAAGTGGATACAAATCATGTATGTGAGGAACGCCAGATCATGCATTATCCACAAATCTTTGCCTCAACCGGCAGATGCCCAAGAATACACACTGAACGGCATGAGATCGGCCAACAAAAGCCAGCCCACCATCATCCCAGTGGATGTGAGAAGCAAATCAGGAGCAGGGCGGGGCCGTGACAAGATACCACAAACTCATACATGTTCCCAACCCTGATGCAAAGCAGCATGGAAAGATGAAACGATGTGACCGATCATCGCCCAACAATTGTTGGTCTCTGGGTAACGGAGTAAGCGGACCCTGCTGGCATGCCCCCCAGTGGCTCCCGGTCGATGGATGGGACCTGTTGGTCCATGGTTATGTCATGAATGCAGTCACACCACACAGCATGGACACCCCATGTCAAAAAAAGGAAACATGCGGGCACCTAAGTGCTCCCCACAAAATTCAAGGGAGAACACAGAAGTTGTACATCACCACCTTCTGCCTCTCCTCGCAGCACGACAGACGAATCTACCGAGCTCTCCAAGAGGCAGTGCCCGCCAGAATGGCACCACAGGGATAACCGCCTCCCAAAACCCACTTCCACCCGGCGGTCGTCCCCAAGAATACACACACACACAACCAACGTGTATGCATAGCATACATATGCAACTCTATATCCTTACCACGACAATCAATCTACTATGATGTGCATACGTATTATACATATTACTAGGATAATGTGTTTACGTAGATAGAGATGCAGCATATGATGAGTGCCAAAATAAATATCACATGTGTGACTATAATGAGATATTGAGTTGAAACGTATAAGCGTTTGACAATATGGCTGATGTGATATAGAAATCACTAAGCTTGTATGTGTGAAGAATGATCGAGAGCACATGTGTGGGTGATGAGTGACTGGTGACTAACTATAATTGTCGGATGAGTAACTGATTGACCCAGTGACTAAAGGTCACTCGAGTGTCTGATGAGTAGATGACCGAGAGTGATTGATAATGAGATACTTAGTGACTGATCAATATACTGGAGTGACTTAACATTGCACGTGCCATTGCACAAGTGATGGATGAGGGATTGAGTGACCAGTAACCGAATCAATGACTAGTGAGTGATCGAGTGACTGATGAGATATTAAGTGTTGGCATAAGATATTCAACACATGTATAACTTAGAACCGCATGACTGATGAGTAAGTAACTTTGGTTTACTTGTAATTGTATGTGTGGCCATGAACTTGAGATATCACGACTTGAATGAATGATGATACCTTGATGCAATATGCGCCGACAGAGTGACTTATATAAGATTGCGTGAAGGGCATAATATCCGCGCAAGCTTTTATGAGTGACCGATGAGATGATTGAGCAAGTTGATATTGCATCACGATAATGACTCAATATCGCACAAGCCACTCGAGATTGTACGCATGCAATATTGAGTGTCTAATGATACGCATACAGAGTGATGTCAGATGACATGAATAATCCAAAATTACATTACTAACTAAAGACTGTGTGTTACTTAAGATGGCATGCGTGACTGATGATATCATTATGAGTGATTGATGAGATACCGACAAAGCGACTTAAGATTCCACAAGTTTATGATGGTACAGTGATTGTTGTGATGCTCACTGACCGATGCTGTTGATATACTTATAATCACACGAAGGAGCCAAGATTAGATTAGCGACTGAAGCTAGCATGAATGCCTTCAGGTTGCATGAGTAAATTCTTAAGAATGCAGTGACTTAAGAGCGTCACACAAATTACTTAGGATTGCACACGTAATTATTGGTGAGGTAATGACAGAGTGATTAAGATTGCAAGATTGACTTAATAGATTAATTGAGTGGGCATGTGAGTGAATGGATGAGTCATTCGGTCAATCAAGAACGGGACTATTGTTTGGGTGACTGGATGGTTGGTGATTGACCAACTCCCTGACTATATACTGCTGACTGATTATTGAGCAAATGATTGACTGATTGATAGTCTAAGCAACATATTCACCACGAGCTAATTGTCCACACACCCTCTCTTACGCGATACCGCTGGCCGACGTACATGCACTTACACGCACCCTTTGTATTTATTAAGTTGCATGCACAAACGTACACTCTCGCTCAGTCATTCACTGAATCACCTAACTGTGAACCCCCCACCTATATATTCGTACATGCTGCAACTTTATCGCTTTTGCTGGTGATGACGAGACTACTTGTGGCTACATGAGAGTACAATGTGCATCCGGTGCATGTCACACATATATTGGGTATTTACGTGTTGACAAGTTCCTGTGGTTTCAGGAAGTACTTGAAGGACACCATGATGCATGGAGGGCTATAGAAGTATAATCTTCCAATTCCGGACATATCAATTCAAATGGTATCCATATGCGAGTAATGTTAAAGTGACTTTGTGTAATGTAGAAAAACCTTATTTTTTAGTCGATTAAATGAATATAGGACTACATTACTCACATGGCCTTGTATATATCATCGTTATTGTGAATAGTGTTGTAATGCCTTAAATCAAAGCCTGCCCCGTGCGTGTGTATGTGTATCGTAGATTGACGTGGATGTCGGGTCGATGTTGAGTCGATGTGAACGTTGAAACTACGTTGAAACTACGTTGAAAGTGCGTTGGTGTATAACGGTGTAGACAGCACGTAGGCGTCGAGTCAACGTTGCCCAATGCGTGTATCAACGGCACGTTGGTCAACGTCGGTGATGGTAAAGATCGTATATCAACGTGGAGGTCGGGCCAATGCTGAGTCAATGTGACCGTCGAATATATATCGGAGACACGTCGGTGTAGAGCAATATAGGCAGCACGTAGGCGTCGACACAACGTATTCCAACGCTTACATCAACGGCACGTTGGTCAACGTCGGCGATGGTAAAGATCGTAGATCAACGTTGGTGCTGAACGACATCGATCCAACATGGTAGTAGATCAATATTCAATCAACATACTCGTTGATTTAGCGTTGATCTACAGCCTCGTGTACCAACGTTGTCGATGGTGAAGATCGTAGATCAACGTTGATGCTGACCGACATCGATCCGACATGGTAGTAGATCAATATTCAATCGACATACTCGTTGATTTAGCGTTGATCTACAGCCTCGTGTACCAACGTTGTCGATGGTGAAGATCGTAGATCAACGTAGGCGTTGTACAACTACTTTTTACGTTGGTCCAACAACCTCCAAACTTCCGGATGGTGTTTTCGTACGACTTTGTAGTGTTTGTACGTTTTTTGTTGAAAACTGTCCACACGCGTGGAAACGTCAGTTAGCAGTCCATACGTTGTCCATCCGAGTTAGCCTTGACTGTCCGTATGATTCATGTCCCATGGACGGTTTTTTTACACGCACGGACGCAAAAAAAAGCTGACCTCATGGAAAATAAAAACATAAAAACCGTATGGACAGCGTACGGTTTCCCGTACGGACAGCACATGGAATTGAAATTCGATCGGGAATACCGTATCGAAAAATACGATTAAAAAATCGCGAACGCGTGACACATGCGATGCGATGGGCAGTATTAGTGACACCCGCACCCCCCGACTGTGTCACCCGTGTCACATAGCGAAACAGAGTGACACTTAAAGAGTGACAATTAAAATAAACAGAGTATCCAGTAATCGTCGAAGGATCTTAAATCGATCTGCGATTTCTCCCGTCCGTTGACGATTTCTCCGTTCGATTGACCTCTTCAAATAAGTTACCGATACAGTAAGGCTCTAAGGCAAAAAGCAATTTTGGAACTGAAGCAACCCCGCCACGGCAGCACACGTATGCCTTTTTGCTGTGCTTTTTTGTTTTTGGCATATTTTATTTGCTTAGGGCAAGGGGTTTGGGTTTGGGTTTGCGTGGGGATGAAGTTGATTTGAGAAAGCAACGCGCTTTCATCTTGGGAAAGGTTCACGGGGAAGCCGATTTCCCCCCCACTGTATGGGGGCCTGCTTCTCCTTTGCGTCACCCCTCACTGTGTGTGGCATGTGTCACACGTGACCGTGTCTCCGTCACTTTAGCCTGCTCTAGTTAGACAGTCCGTCCGTATGTCTCTCCAGTTTATTGCTATTCCGTTTCCGAGCACCCGGCACTGTGTTTTCTGTGACATATCGTGCATATATATATCTTATATATATACCCTCAGTTCACCCTTTCTGTCAGGTTATCGACCCACTTCACGCTAAGTGGTGTTTCGGTAGGCATCAGCTCGCTTTGGCTCTTTGCCAATTCTAAAGTTCCCTCAAAAGTACCTTACGGTTACGGCGCATTCACCGCAACCAAATTTCCTTAAGACAACACGTGGGCTGCCTACCGTCAACGAGAAAGGTTTCCTACGTTTTCCCTCGGCCAAAATTCCTTCTTTCCCTTTTATTCCTTCACACTGGCCGGCTATTTCCTTCCGATGTCTCAACACCGCCAATCAACCCTCGCAGAGGCGCTTCGATCGGCACGACGGGCTAGTGCTACTCCTTCTCTGCCATCTGGAAATTCTGGCACTACGACGCCGGGTCCGACACGACCGAGACGCATTGTTTCCACCGCCTCTCTACGTTCGCGTCCTTCCTCATTGCGTCCTTCGCCCACGCCTTTCATGTTCTTCAACGATCCGTCGGTCCTCATGTCCACGCCGGTGGAGGAGGGGAGGGAGGACGAGTACCTTGAGCAGCTGTCTTATGCTTTCACGTACTCCACCGACATCGTCACCATTTTGCGTCCTGGAGGGTTTCACCCTAAAAATGGCTTTACCCTTGACAACGACTCCGCAGACACGGATTTCACTGCTTTGCTCGCTGCCATGAGACACGTACTTTACCCTGTTTCCTTCACGGAGTTCTCCAAGCTCCTCGACCTCGAGCACGACTACGACTTTTACCACGTCGTGCTCAACGAGATCATCTTCACAATCCTTCCAGTTCTACTTCGTGGTACTGCTTTGGCCTTGTACTCCGAGGCCGCGCGCTCCCATCCTGGTGACGGCCGCTATGTTCTCCAGCGACTACGGTTTGAGGTCGAGGGCGTCCCTGACTCCGACTCCGACCGCTACTGGGTGAAGATGCGTGCTGTCATCATCGACGAGCACAAGGACCCCGCCCCCCAGCTCACCACCGTCCGCACCTTGGGCGACAAGCACGCCCGAATCAACACTGACTACAGCGAGTCCAAACGCGTCCGAGACCTCTGGCACATCCTGGCCGACTCCGCCAAGAAAACGCCCTTCGTCAACCCGCTGTACGTAAACGTCATCCGCGACCTTCGAGCTGGTGCCCCCTTCTCCTTTTCCACGCTGTGCTTGCGTATCCGCACGGTGTGGAAGGAGGAGTTGGCATTTGCCACCCCCGCCGACGCTTCCCTGTCTGGTGGTGGTGGTGGTGGTGGTGGTGGTGGTGATCGACAGAAGAACCCGTCCTTCAACTCCGTCACCGTGGAGAAGAAGCCCGGCTACGCCACGAAGTGTGTTGGTGAGTGGCGTGTGGACCCCCCTGGCTCACCGCTGAAGCGGTGGAAGGGCGTCGGGTTCCCATGCATCACCTGTTTCCGGCTGTGGGGTCTCACAGACTCTCACTCTGGGACTAAGGGCCTGTGCCCTTACACCTGCGTGGCAGCATTCTCCCCCGCGCGTGCACCTCCCTCGGCTCTGCCTGTGGGCAATCGACCGCTTCCGCGGGATTTCGCATCGGCCATGGCGTCCCTGCAGGCAGCTGGTGGTGCCTCCGCGCAGTCTGTGGTGGTGGCGCACGAGCAGGCCGACCCCGCACCGGCCGACCCTGAGCCGGTCGGGTCGGTAATGACCTTCATTGCTCCTGTCCCTGACCCGCCTCCGCCGCTCGATCACGCCGCAGCGGGCTCCGATGACGATGTTGCCGAGCCAGCGGCTGAGCCGCATCCCGCTGACACGGCTCCGCACCCTGCGAGCGGAGACTCCGACTGTGAGGCAGAGCCGGTCGCCATGCACGCTCTCCTTGACGACGATGAGGACTGGCCGGCTTTCCGATCGACGCCGTGGATCCCTCCATTCAATGGTTCAACTGACCGCCGAGCTCCAACCAACTAGCTTTAACCTTAGCCACAATTAGCTTCGTGCAAAGTTTGACCGCATCTTGCCAGTTGTTAGCTGGCCGCAATGGGCCCTTCGTTGAACTTTGACATTAAGTGACATTGGGTTTAGGTTTTAGGGTTTGCTTGCTCTGGGATTGCCACTCACACCTTCGGGGTGAGGTGGTGTCACGGGGAAGCCGATTTCCCCCCCACTGTATGGGGGCCTGCTTCTCCTTTGCGTCACCCCTCACTGTGTGTGGCATGTGTCACACGTGACCGTGTCTCCGTCACTTTAGCCTGCTCTAGTTAGACAGTCCGTCCGTATGTCTCTCCAGTTTATTGCTATTCCGTTTCCGAGCACCCGGCACTGTGTTTTCTGTGACATATCGTGCATATATATATCTTATATATATACCCTCAGTTCACCCTTTCTGTCAAAGGTCTCCCTCGAGACGGGATTGCAACTTCGCAATAAGTGCTGGACTTTAGGTTCAGGGTTATTATTATGGGCTCTGATAGCCCCTAGCCTGACCTGTCTCTGATCGGAACCGTGACTCCGCTAGTAGCTAGGATGACAGTACAGTAGTACTGTACTGTCAGTCATTATTTCGTATTATCCGGGTTTCCGAGATGCACGATAAAAGCACTCGGCCGGACTGTTTATGGGAGCTTAGCCAGTTTGTTTTCACCGAGCGGAACACCTGTTCTCGCAGGTTATGCGCGTCACCACTTTCCCGGTAATTCTGATGGCACAGCGCCTAGCTGTTGCCATGATTGGCTAAGTTTTGACACAGAGATGGGGTGGGCGCCCCCTTAGGCAGTAGTTGACCTTTTCGCAGTATGGCCTCTTCTTGAGGTGGAGATCAGTTTGGGACATTTTTCCGGCAGCAGTATCGTCGCTCGCTATGGCTTCTTTTTACGTTTCACCTGGCCGGTGGAGAGGGCATTCCGCGTATTGTGGGTCGCAACCACTTTTAGCCAATCGGCTCATGACCTGTTTGATGTTGTTTTTATCGCCGAGACTTCTGCAGGAATTGGCCGCTGCGTCTACTGATTTGACTACGTACTGCCGCCACACTAGCCCACGCTCCCCGTCTCACCGTCATTTTGAGAATGGATACACCGCAGAGACCACGTACACGCGCTAGGGCGCGTAAGTTAGCAACAATTTTTGATGATGTTGGAGCGTTGAACGCAGCCACGCCCACGACTCCGCATTTGGATTCGGCTGCGTCAGAAGCTTCGACTGCGGCTGCCACCCTTGTGCACCGGTTGCGCAGAGATTCATTTGACGTTCAAAGTTCCAAAACCGCAGCAACGAAAGTACTGGGCGACAAAGCTGCAAAATTCCGTGGGGACGAGACATCGGCTTCGGACATTTTTTCTCAATTGGTACCCGAGCTGCAGCAGCTCTTCACGTTGCAGTCGACGGCATTCGCACCCCTGTTTGACCTGGCTGCTGCTGACACCCCTGTTCTGCCTGCTGCCAATGAACTCTTGTACTCTGTGCTGCTGCTGCTGACTGCGCCAGGGTCTCCTGCCCGTAATTGGGTAGAGGCTTTTAAAGATTCAGTCATGGCTGCGCTGAAAAATATCTTACAGCAGACGTGCAAAATTCAAACTTGTAATTTCCTATGATAGTTTTTTAAACTGGGAGTTCAGTACTGGGAGTTTCTTCCGTGGAGTCGCGTACGATTTTTCGACATCTCGGTTACACGAGCGCGTCAGTCGAGTCGATCTGTGAATTTCCCAAATTAATTTTTCAATTCTACATCTGCTGCATGTGGATGACGATGGCTGACGAACTCGCGACAATACGTGGTTGAACTCACCGAGCCCTCCCCCCCCGTGGTCGAGATTTTCGTGGTTGAGTTCAACCACGGTCCAAAAGTGTCTCACGTAACGAGACACGTCGGCTCACACGCTGTCGCAGACGTGTACAAAATATTCCTTCGCTAACCAAGTTTCGCTATGAAAAATCGAAAACCACAAAACTGAATGTTATGTGTCACAGTACAGCGAGCGGAGTGAGAGGTGCTGTGTCACATAACTACGGTTATGTGACAGACGGGAAAGAAGGTACCACTACGTGGTATAAGGTTTCGAACTCTGTGAGAGTTCGGCTCCGCAGTTTGATTTGGTTTCGAAGAAGGGTGTTTTTGTGCAGTGGTTTGTTCCTTTTGCTCTAGAAGGAAAGTTTACTAATTTGTGGTAAAATATGGACGAGTTTTCTGATACGGAGTTAGGGGAGAAGATCGCGCGAGTGAAAGCGTCAGATCGTTACGCTTCGTATAAAGCGAAGCTCTCGGCCGAAGTCCCGGAATTATCCGAAAGTGACAGAGCGATTCAGTCGTATTTGGCCACGTTAATTTGCGAACAACGCAGTAGAGCAGCAACGAGTGGTCGTAATGTTGACGCGATGTTGCAATCGGTGGTGGCGCAGCCCACTAGGAGAAAGCTCCAGCGCCCTGTCTCGTGGGCGTCAGGAGGATTTGTTCACTTGGGAGCAAGTGGTTCGAAGTTGGAAGATTTATCGTGCAAGCGTCAGTTTGATGTGGTGGATACAGCCGATTCCTTTTTCTTCAAAGCAAAAGCAGAATTGGACTCGTTGTCGCAAGAAGGTTTTTCAGAAAACGGAGTGCGAGTTTTAGAAGAGGTGAACGCTAAATTGGAGGCGGCTATGAAATGGTCGGAGGACCAAGCGCAGATTTTCACTACGGGTGGCCAGTAGCGAATGAGTTTGAGGAGGAGCCGGTTGTTCAAACCGAGGAAGATCAACAACGCCTTAAAAAGGCGAAGAAAGTAGTGGCTGAGAATCAAGCAAGGAAGGCGAAGCCTTAAAAGCTTGCGTGAATCGAATGAAGAAGACTAGCTTCGAGCTGTCTTAGGATGATTTCAGAAGTTGGATTGTCGTTGTTAGAACAACGTTAGTTGTTGCTAAACCGGGCTTCAAGCTTTGGTAAGATGGCTTAACGCCTGGTCAACTCGGCTTATCGCTGTGTTGAGTATTGAGAATGAATGTTGTTGGCTTAATGCTAACTAGTGCGTAAGCAATGTACTCCCGAAGTTGTTATGGGCATATCGCCTTTGTGGTGCTCTGGCTTATCGCTAGTGTCAAGGTTTCGAATGAAAAGGGCCTTATCGGCTTGCGGCATATCGTCGTAGAATGTGCGTTCGTGAGTTGCGTTCGTAGAATGTGTGTTCGTAGAATGTTCGTGAATTGCGTTCGTAGAATGTGCGTTCGTGAATTGGAACGGTAGGCAGGTTTCGTGCCGAATTTCAACCGCACGTTCGTTTGAGATGTATTGAGTTCAATGTGTTTCGAGCTTCGTTAGCTTGTGCGGGAATCCTTAGATGCTTACAACCTCAGTGGAGTACTTGGAGGCAAGTGAATTCCTCATCTGCCAATGATCTGTTGCTTTATGGCGTGGTTCAATTTAGCAGGTGCATTTCGACGTGTTTCGTCGTTAGAGTGCTCTTCAGATCTTTGTTTGTCTCCGAGATCCTAGTCTTGCTTGACAGCTGTGATTACTGGGTAGCTAGGGTAGCTAGGGTAGCTAGGGGGGTACTGCAGTGCATGTGTGTCACATAACTGAATGTTATGTGTCACAGTACAGCGAGCGGAGCGAGAGGTGTTGTGTCACATAACTACGGTTATGTGACAGACGGGAAAGAAGGTACCACTACGTGGTATAAGGTTTCGAACTCTGTGAGAGTTCGGCTCCGCAGTTTGATTTGGTTTCGAAGAAGGGTGTTTTCCCACCCACCTCCCATGCTTGAGTTTGATAGAAAGGGTGATATGAGGGTATATATATAATGGATATATATACGCAATAAAGTCACAGAATCACACAGTGCCGGGTGCTCGGAAACGGAATAGCATAAAACTGGCTAGACAGACATACGGACTGTCTAAACAGGGAAGGCTAACGTGACGGTGGCACGGTCACGGGTGACACATGCCACACACAGTGAGGGGTGACGCAAGGAGAAGCAGGCCCCCATACAGTGGGGGGGAAATCGGCTTCCCCGTGACACCACCTCACCCCGAAGGTGTGAGTGGCAATCCTAGAGCAAGCAAACCCTAAAACCTAAACCCAATGTCACTTAATGTCAGAGTTCAAGGGACCATTGCAGCTAGCTAACAGCTAGCAAGATGCGGTGTCACTCTGCAAGATAATTGCGGCGAAGGTCTAGACTAGTTCACTAACATGTCGGTTGCGATGTGGCCGCGTATTCACTAAGTGGTGGCGGCGGTGTCCTCGAAGATGTCGAGGGGCATCCAGACGACGAATCAACCAACTCCTGTGCGGTGCCAAAGCCAAAAGTAGCCTGGCACCACCAGAGCGAATGCGTCGATGAGAAGGGGTTGGGGAGGTGGAAGGTGAAAAATGCGGTAAGGGGGCGCGATTGAGCGCATTGAGAATGGCTCGAAAGGAACGATGGTGAGGGGCGAAGTGGGCGTGGCAACATCACCACACACCACTAGATGGTGAACAGGTGGGGTGCAAGGCGAGGGCGAAGGGAGTGGAGGGACGAAGTCGAAGGAGTCAAAGCACTCGTTGTCGATGGCGAACGCGATGGACTCGAGTTTGGTGCTTGGTGCGTAAGCACCACCAAGCACCACCAGACCACAACCAAAGGGGAGATGTTCTCGTCGAAGCGAGTCCAGGGCAGACCGAATTGCGGCCATACGCGTACGCTGGTGCAGCGAGGCCATGATCTCTGCGTCTGCAAAATCTGGAAGGCGCGTCGATAGGGTTTCGTGGGTGAAAGGTAACTCCTCGAAAAGTTAACCAAACCAAGCGATGGAGAAGTCAAATTGGGGTGAAATTTGACGAGGAAAACGAGGGTAATGTCAAAAACGTCGTACGGTAACCCGTATTCCCGCCAGAAGGGGTGCTGCTAGTCAGAAAGTCGAGTGGACGTTTGGGTTGATGGTGATAACGTAACTTCTTGTAAAATTAACGGAATCGGACGATGTAGGAGTCAAATTGGGTCAGTTTTTGACGAGGAACACGGCGGTCACGTCAAAAATGCCGTAAGGTAAGCCAGTTTTCCGGCAGCAGAGGCGCTGCTGGCCAGAGCGTTGGTGGAAGGAAGTAGGCGGCCAGAATGAAGGAAGTAAACAAAGGAAGTTTGGCCGAGGGAGATCACGTAAAGCCAGTCACAGACGGTAGGAACCACGCGAAGTCGGGCAAGGAAGTTGGATGAGGCGGCTGCACTCAAACCGATGAACGCCCAAAGGAAGTAAAGGGAATTGTAGAATCGGCGGAAAGCCAAAGCGAGTCAAGCCAAACCGAACACCACCAAGCGTGATGTGGGTCGATAACCTGATAGAAACGGTGATATCGGTGTATATATATAAGGTGTATATATATACGAAGCAGTCAGAAAACACACAGTGCGGGTGCTCGGAATGTGATAGCATAAAACTGGCTAGGCAGACATACGGACTGTCTAAACAGGGAAGGCTAACGTGACGGTGGCACGGTCACGGGTGACACATGCCACACACAGTGAGGGGTGACGCAAGGAGAAGCAGGCCCCCATACAGTGGGGGGGAAATCGGCTTCCCCGTGAGAGTTCTGCTTTGTTTTGGTGATGGATTGATTGTTTTGGTGTTGCTCACATTTCAGAGTCTTGGATGGCATGCAGTGCCTGAATTGGTTCATTGTTCATGAATCTTGGTGCACACTGCAGGTTTAGGTACCGATTGCAGTGTGTCATGAATACCCTTCCGAGATCCTAGTCTTGCTTGACAGCTGTGATTACTGGGTAGCTAGGGTAGCTAGGGTAGCTAGGGGGGTACTGCAGTGCATGTGTGTCACATAACTCGACCATGCGATGGTCGAGTGAGACCTCGGTTGAGTTCAACCGAGGTCTCAACCACGAAATTTCGGGTCTCACGATCAAAAAACCGAACTGAAGCGTCCGATCGAAAATTCTTTCCATCGTGTCCGCGAAACGCAGTGATGACACCTTGGTTTAAACCACGGTTTCCATTTCGTGGTTCTCATAATTGAATGCGCAATTAGCTCGTATGGGAGTAGAGCCTCTACCGTAGTGAATCACATGTCTTCACATATCTCACGTAATAAATTCAACAGACCTCAACATGGCGCATATAACGTATATGGTAGGTAAACGGTTGGAGGAAATATAAAATTGAAAGGACGACGACCGCTGATGGCACGGTCGCGGTCGGGGCTGCCCTTGTAAACCCAGGCAAGCCCGCCTGGTTTGACGAGGCTCAAGCGACACAAAGGCCTTTAAGACGAGGCGAGGTCAGCAGCGAGCAACCGGATCCATTTATGTCCTTCGTGGACACGCTGCTCTTATGGGAGCAGCAACGCGCGACGACGCGACGAGGCGCAGGCGCAGGCGGTCATGCATGGTGTACGGGTATTGCAGGATTGAGAATCAAAATGACGTGTCACTGAGACACGTCATTACCTATATATGATATATTGACTCGTCCGCTATTATTTATGAATATAATACAATTATGAGAAGTTCATGGTTTAGTGGCTACTTTGAAACCGTGGTATCGCGAAACCATGGTTTACAAATCGTGGTTTCGCGAAACCACGCTTTTCGCGATATTCCCCCGAATATTCCGCCTGGTGGCGCCTGGGTGGCGGGGGATATGCTGATCGCGTGTCACGTTCCCCCAAACCATGGTTTCGCGAAACTACGGTTTGAAAAGCGTGGTTTCGCGAAACCACGCTTTGGAAACTGTGGTTTCGGGATACCACGGTTTGGAAACTGTGGTTTCGCGATACCATGCCATCACGATGTCAGCAAATGTCGAATTGATATCTGAATTCGACATTCGGTCATCAGATTTCAGATTTCAGATTTCGTTCATCAGCTCGGGGCGTTCGAGTCGATCTTCAGATTTCCTAAATTCGATTTTCACATTATGCATCTGGATGACGATGGCTGACGTTCCCCCAAACCGTGGTTTCGCGAAACCACGGTTCAGAATTGTCTTACGTGATGGGACACGTCGGCAGACAGGCTGTCGCGGACGTGTACACAATATTCCTTTCCAAAACCATGGTTTTGGAGAAAACCATGAAAACCGAAACTGTTTCGCGAAACCACAGTTTCGCGAAACCACGGTTTGGAGGCTACTTATTGGGTACACGATCAAAAAAATGCACAGAAGCGTGGGATCGAACGATCTGCCCATCGTGTCCGTGAACGCAGTGATGACAGTCGGACCAAAACCATGGTTTTCAAAGTAGCCACTAAACCATGAACTTCTCATTACCAGGGCCCTTCACAGGTACTTAGTTACCCGAGTATTTTTGGCAGGTACAGGTACTAGGTACTACCTGCTACCCGTACCTGTACCTGTCAAAAAATACCTGTACCTGTACCTGCGTCGATTTCATATATCGAAATGTACCTGTACCTGGTACCTGCGGTCCAGATTTTGCCAGGTAATACCTGTGACGAACAGGTACTTTTCAGGTACTTTTCGATTTTTGCCACGTCGCGTCGTGGCGACGCGACGCCAGTGAGTGATCTCAAAATCGTTGGGGCGTGAGCCTGAGACGCATCGAACGGACGATGCTTAATTCGGTACATAAATCGATGAATCGATGGTGTTTCGCCCTTCGGTAGCTCTAAACGACGCACTAAAGGCGTAAAGGGCAGTTCCCCCTCGATTGTAATCTGGCATCGATTTGACAGATACACTGCAGTTTTCCCAACTTTTTACACACTTAACTTTACGAGATAAAACTTGGTGTGTGAATATATCTTGTTTAGACGAGCATTTTGGTATGTCGTTTGCTATCATAGGTACGATACATCAAAATTTTCGACATTTTTTGTAAGCCGGCATCGGTTTTACAGACAAAATGATTTTGCTAACTTTTGATACACTTAACCTTTTAGGCTGAAACTTGCAATATGAATATATCTTTCTTAGACGAACGTTTTGATATATCGTTTGTTATCGTAGGTGCGATAAATCAAAAGTTTCGACACGGTATATTGCGTTATCGCCCGATTTAAGGTGCGAATAGCGGTTTGGTAGGCCTAGAATACGAAACGTGAAAAGTACCTGAAAAGTACCTGTGGTACCCGCGTACTACCTGGTACCTGTACCTGTACCTGCATGAAAGTACCTGTACCTGGTACCTGCGTCGATTTCAAAATCGAGAAGTACGTGTACCTGGTACCTGTGACCCATGGGCCCAACCTAAAAGTACCTGGAGGTACAAGGTACTACCTGTGAAGGGCCCTGCTCATTACACATATGCACCTTCATTGCGTATTAAATATTTTTATTTTTCGTATACCTGAAACCCAACGTATATCGAATATGAATATCGATGTCGCATGCCGATGCCGCGATGCCGTGGCCGTCGCGTGTCGCTCGGCTGTTGCTGTCGCTGTCGCTGTTGATGTTTCGCTGTCGCTGTCGCTCGGCTTTCGTGTGACGATGACGATGGCGATGGCGATGGCGATGACGTGTGATCATCTTACGAGAGGTGCGTAGCACGATTATTAACCACCTAATCGTATCAAGTTTCTCTTCCCTTCAGTTTTTCTGAAACTGCAAAGTCAGAAAACTGATGCGATGAGAGCAAGTCGGTACCAGGTTATCGCTCATTGAGTGATTTCAATTGAGTGTAGTAGGTCCGACATAGAAGTACCTTCATTGTTTCTCAACTTCATCAGCCTCAGTACCCGCCAGATTGACCCAAATATTATCAGGCCAATCTTTCGCTATATTTCAACAACTGTTGTGACCATGGTTGAAGGGCACTCAGTGCACCGAGTAGCCCATCAGCACCGCAAACGTTTGGTGGGAAAATCATTTCAAGCAACATCGCCGAACGGACGGTATGCACACCACGTTCAGTTTGAAAGACCGCTAAATTTCCTTTCGATGCTACAGCTTAGCATCTTTCTTAGTTTTGCTTCGCACCTGATCTCATTGTTCCGCACGATAAACGTTCTCGCCTTCACAATGAGTATGAAATCTCGCATATTTTGTCGAGGCTATCACCTGCAAGCCTTCAACGCTGATCTGCAGCTCAATTGCAGGTTCACCGAAGGTGCAAAAGCGATTGATGGGAAGCCGTACATAGGCATCGAAGCAGTTGGCAAAAACTTGTTTGCTTTTTTTGGAACAAAAAGTGGGCAGCCTGTCGTCATGCATGTTCATTTTGGAATGTCTGGTGTATGGGCAATATTCGATGAGGCAAAGGAAGAGATCCCACAAACGAAGGATACTACTCGGCTGCGCTTGTATAACGAAGAATTTGGCATCGTAACCCATCTATCAGCCATGACGGTTTTCCCCCGCGACGCCAATACCCTTTGCCAAGGCTTTCGCATCCGAATCAGTCTTTTGCTCTTTCATGAAATAGATGGCAAGCACCAAATACGCGGCTGGTTGGTTTTAAAGTGATAAGTGCAGCGTAGTGTGCACCATTGATAAGAAGTGTTTCGCCGTGCAGGTTCAGCATGGTGATGAAAACCTCTATCATGATAAGAGAAAGCTCTTGGGACAAGATCCGCTGCGTGAGGACGCGGACGTTGAGCAACTCTGGGCTAAGGTGAGCCTCGCCGAGATCGAAAGTTCTCTGAGAAACATCCTGTCAACATCTATCAGATATGATCGACCGATACCCCCTAGGCGCGTGTCGGTATGGATTACGGGAGTGGGCAAATCATCACGTGCCCTCACGTTAGCCTTTGATTCACGGTATCTTTCTATGTTGCAAGGCGTGAGTTATTGGACTAAGCTCTGGTTGTGATATGCTTGGTGTGAGGATTGGGCCGTGGGGTGCTCCTCACGTCTCTCGGTATATCCATCCGATGTGAACTGCATCAAGTTCTAAAGCATACCTGCTAATACCTGCAGCTAAACGGTAGATTTTCCTCGTGCATCCAGCTCTCGAACAAAAAACCGTGACGGCCTGAAAAGAAGTTGGTCGTTTGACAACAGGTCTCGAATAGCAACAAGTCCATCGGTGCGTTGATTATGGACCAAAGCGTATTCTGCGGTCCTGGAAATATTTACCGCGCCGAGATTCTCTTTAAAGCCGGGGTGCATCCCGAAGTTAAGGGGAAAGAGCTGTCTAGGACGCAATTTGATGCTGTGTGGCATCATACGGTAGCCCTGTTACAGCGAGGCTTTCAAACGGGGTCGATTCTCACCGTGGATCCCGAGGAGGCAGTGATCTTGGGAAAGCCCACGCTGCGGCGATATATATACAATCAGTCCCGCTGCCCTCGCTGCCGAGGTCCTATCAGATCCTGGAGCATGGAGAGCCGAACATGCTACGCTTGCCCCGAGTGCCAGCCCCTGAAGCACGCCGTAGGCGTGCTAGCCGAAGACATAGGGGCCCCTCCGAAGTTGTTTAATTCGCACTGCGCACGCGAAGACCTTGCCACCCGTCTATCGCAGGTCCGACACTATCCTAGCCTCAATTCTAGAATGAAAGTACAGCGGACGTGCTACTTCCTGTGTTCGTTCTCGTTCCGATGCACTCGTGTCCGTCCATGGCCTTTCTCCACGGAGTAACATAACCAAGCTGCACGACCAGCAGCATGTTTCGTGAGCAAGTGACGCGCCATTCCTTTGAGTGGAAGCCTCCACTGTAGACCAATCAAGCATTCCGTCGTTACAAGTTTCCTCGTTCTTCAGCAGGCAACTGATCCGCCGAGTCAGCAAGACCTAACGCCCCATGTAAGCTATCATGCAGGGGCCAATGAAATTAACTGTTGCGGAGCTGAAGAAAGAGCTGGCAGAGCGCAGTCTGCCCACAAAGGGCAAGAAGGCACAGCTCGCTGCTCAGTTGCAAGCCGCCATCTCGGCAGTAAGTGGGTCAGATAGCCCGGAATATATCAGCCAACAGAAAATTAATCGTCCAGAGCTTTTCCCTGAAGATACGGATAGCAAAATCTTTTCAGCGCAAGATGCGGCTGCAGAAAAAGCAGCGGCAGGGGAGAACCGTGCTGTGGAACATATTGCCGAGTTGGCCCCCTCTCAGGCTGCTGCCGCAAGACACCACCTGTCCAGGGGGAAACGCAAGGGTGGACGAAGCAAGCAGGACCTCGATGCTGGTGCAGGCACTCAAGTTGCAGGACCACAAGTAAGTACCTGACTGTGCCTTTGCTGTACCTGGTGTCTTGTTGGCGCCTTCTGAGTTTCGCGCCCCGGCTCCCTCTCATTCTAAATTTTGATCCCAAAGTTTAGCAGCAGAACTAGTGCACCAGCCACTGTCATTCGATGGATTCTCTAAAATCTGAATAAAAGGTACAGTCATTCCTAATTACACACGGTGTGGCGGTAAGTCGCTTACTTGTGCATATTCCGCTGCAGGATGTAACGAAAAGCGTAACAACTGGGATAGCAGACACCTATGATCGCCCAAAACAATATAGACGAGCTCGTAAAATGCAAAAGGGATGTGAAGTGCGGAAGGAAGCTTCTGTGCAGCCTCTTGCCAACTGGCGGCAGAGGAAACCGAAAAGAGGTGCTGCCACAAGGCAACCATACACCTTGCAAGAATTTGAGGATATGTCAGCTTGATATAGATCAGACGGTCTTCCCGATGTAACAGAACAAGAACGCAGCACCAGTTAGTGTTCTGATGTATATTGAGATCTGCAGAGCAAAGTATCTTTTATCAAAGTTATCCATTTTTGTCCTGGAGATCAGTCATGTCTCAGGATTTTTGCGAGACATCGGATGGATCCATTAACCAAGAGGATCCACCACTGCATATCCAACCATGACTGCGGTATGTGGTCTTGCAGCCTGCAACGAGACTTCTAATGGTGAACTTATGTGAAATTGCGTTATTCTTATCCATGATTCCTTGAAATGAGTCTTGACGAGTCTTTTCGGCATTGAGTCAAATGGCGTTCACTATCCTTGTGCATGCATACTGGGGAATGCATGAGTTATTTAGCATTTGCACAAAAAGGTAACATAAATATCGCGCATTTACAGACAAGAGCAGACATTTACATGACATACAAAAGTGCACCTTTCATTCGCCGAACAGTACTCAGTTATACGAAATCGCAGCAAAACACGTTCACGAAGCATATATCGCCTCTAAGAGTCTTACCATAAAGAGAGTTTAAGCAGCAAATTTAGAAAGGCAGTGATGCAATACATATGCTTTCCGAAGAGCAATTTCGGACACCAGTCATTATGTTTCGGCAACAATTCTTATCGGTTCCGTGTCTTCCTTCGAGCTCCGTCGGACTCGCCTCCTAGAGGCTCCCCTGAGTCCCCCGAGTGTTTTGACCACCGTGTGCTCTTCGTGGATCGGCAGTAGTCTTAAGCCCGAGATCTTCATTCCGTGGATGTGGAGGGCTACGTTTTGTCCTGCCATGCGCATTCTGTAATTTATCCCATGCCTCCCGTCTTCCCCGGTCCAGTCCCCTTTTATGTTGCAGTGCTACCTGAGGCCTCGGGTGGAGGATTTGAGAGGGATGATGTCCTTTTTCAGCGTACCGGTGGCTCCTCCTGGCGTAGGATCTCCTTCGGCTTTTTCGGAGGCCCTCCCGGGATATCGGTTGCCGTTTAGAACGGGGAAATTATGTTTTGGGCGTATGCCGCCGCCAGAGGGGTGCCCCAAGCCAACTCGATATTTAGGTAGGATTTTGTTCGGGAGCGCCTATTCATCCCCCGCTGGGTACATGCCGTACTTCTTGTCTTCGTTTTCGGTATGTTACCTCGCGTTTCCGCTTCATCTATGATCCAACGAACTGCTTAACTCCAGAATTCCCTCGAGGAATCCTTATCAGCATCGACCTCGCACAAAACATCACCGTAACACAAGACCGAGCAGCTACGTAGAGCATCGCCTACACCTTTTCTACACCTGTTCTCGCGCGCTTTTCACTCCTTTCGTACTTCTTGAATAATTACAAACATGTCATGCCCCCAATGAGTAGCCATTAAATTTGTTACGGATACATGTTCGTTGTATTTACTGGACGCTTCCACCGTCCATTGAATACGCCATGGCGCTTCCGCTGCCGCCTCCCAACATGCCCATTACCGCAATAAGCCCACATGCAAACAATAATCGTAACACCGCCCGTCCACTCGGCCGTGTTTGGGTTAGGCAGATTCACACCGTTGACATGGGAACGGACGATTTGGGTACCTACTTGTTACACATGAACATGTATCGGAAACGAGACTGTGGATGTTGACGTACTATATGTAGATCAGCATTTCGCCGCGGCATACTTCGAGGGGGAGCTTGTTGTTGAATAGGCATTTCATGCAACAGTATTTGGCGCACTTAGCATGTCGCAGTTTGTTTGACATTTCTTCTCTTTCGTGCGCTATCGTCAGGCTTCTCCGCAGGCGCCGCCATGGCTAGTAAGTGCGGCACTCGCTGTATCCTCCTTCACTACACGCCACAACGCATGCTTGAACATGCCAAGGAAGAACCACAATCCGAACCAATACATGAAACAAACCCCCTTCCGCCTTCCCCCTGGTCTACTCGATAGGGATCACTTCAATTGGAAGTTCGGGCGAACGGGTGTGCACAATCATCATTTGTACGGTGGCTTCGGCCGACCCCTAAATCACGGCCACAATGGCTGTGGGTTCCGTCGTGACGCCCACAGCACGGCCTACATACGCTACCTACAACCATCGCCACGCCCACTGCACGACTTATTGACGGCCCTCGCATCATCGTGCGACTACGATTGTACCAAATCCGATGGAACTGCCATTATGCCATGTCAGAGGATAGTGGTGAAGATGTCAGCGGGTAAAATAGTATGAAGGGCGCATTATGCCACGCTCGATTGCGAAAGAATGAGGGTTCAAATTGTGCGTAAGTTCAGAAATGGCAAATGGCTGGCAGGTGACACAGCACGACAGTATTCGTTTCGCACCCTACGATCTGGCAAAACAGAAAAAAACATGTATTCCGGACGTTTTGTGCACGTTTTCTGATACCAATTCCGGACGTGTTCGTGAGCAAGAATATGTCGGGAATACACCAGGGAAATGCATTCTGCACGTTTTCTAATGTCTACTTGTTCTTGACATGTTCCGCAGCGGAATACGTTCCGCTCTATTTCTGGAACACATGGGGAACATGTGGCGAACATGCATGCCACGCATATTCCTTAAACAAGAATGCATTCCGATAGAAGCATGTAGAAAGTCGTGTCTCCAAAATTCAAGAACATATAATCGGGACGCATTCTTGGTCAAAGACCATGTCAAGAATATGAGTTTTGTACACATTCCGCACGTGTTCGGGGAATGCATGAGAAACGTGTTCCGCTACATAAAATTTCAGGAACAAGTAGACATTAGAAAACGTGCGGAATGCGTTTTCTTGGTGTCTTCCTGACATGTTCTTGCTCAGGAATAACACGTCCGAAATCCATAACGTTTTACTAAGAATACATATAGAATGCATTCTTAGATGTTTTTAGGGCATATTTGGGGTGTATTCATACAGAACATGCACTATACACTATACGCGGGCAGCAATACGCATGCGTACAAGAAATGCAAATACATCATACAAATACACATAAAAAAATAAGGGATAATGTGGAATGCGCGTAGGCAAATGCCATATATGGTGCAATGCGCGTAGGCAAATGATTTTAATGTGGAATGCGCGTAGGCAAATGATTGTAATGGTGATCTGCCCGTAGGCAAATGAAATTAATATGCGACTCGGTCACTTTTAGGGTATCAAAATGACCGTTAGATCACCCTGCTGAAGAATATATATAATACCCACAGGTGACTTTGAGGAGAAGATTGCCATTCTAGTGATTTCTACCTATATTTTGACCCCTATACTAGACGCTTCGGCGCAGTGTTAAGGTGGCCCCTTTTCGTAGCCCCAGATTTTTGTTTTTTACAGTATTAACGTTGCATTATGCTAGGTTAAGGAATAGCCGACTTGGGGGTCAAGAAAATACGGAAAAGGCTAGGCTGAAAAAAAAACATTGAGAGAATGCACCCAAATAAGGAAATGAAGACTGTTGGATCATTTCGTTAACGGAAATCGCAATGCCATAATAAGGAAACGAAGGCTAGCTGAATGAGGAAATTCTATTATTATTCACTTGAACAAGGATTCTAACTAAAATTCACTAAGTTTTTGTAAAAAAATCGAGAATGGTCCTAAAGTGCCAAAATGCCCCCTAAAGCTGGGTAATTAGGATTTGGTGTCCTAAATACGCCCCTAAAAGCCGCGGAGACAGGCGAGAATCTGAGATCGAGAGCCTAAACGCTTGTATAAATTTAAAGAAAGGCTAATCGATGTGTATAAATTGCGAGAACATGGGGGGAGGCATACAGTCGCGGTATAAATGATAGAAATTCCATGGCAAGCAGGTGATGAGTGCATAAATATAAACTAAGATAATAAGATAGCGAAATCGCATGCATGGCCATGGCCGTCATCACGACGAGTCGATGTATGGCGCTTGCGATCGATTGCGCACGATGATGATATGCAAGGCGAGATATCCCGCCTGTTGCCTGCGCCACACCAAGTCGTGTTTGTCTTGAAGTTCTTTACGATTTGAAAACGAGCGGTTGACTCTCGCAAGAGAGTTAATATAAAAAAAAGCAGCAAGCTGCAATGGAGAAAACGGGAGACAGCGGTCCTTCCTCGAAGAGGCAAAGGAGGTGTGTTGTCACCTAGGAACCCTACCTTACTTGGGTACAGAAATTCTTCAAACCCAACAGAATTTTGTGGCACTAGCTCAAAGGTAGAGCACCAAACCATCTTGGTTTGGAGGTCTTGGTGCAAGTCCGAGGTGCCACACATTAAAGGTGCGCTATCTTTCTCGTACCCCTTTTGTTTGGAGGCGAAAGCCTTCTTTTATTTTCTGCCAAGATTCGCAGACCTTTTGCTGGCGGGAAAACGAGAAACCTGCCGGCAATTGTGACGCAACAGGCGCTTTCCTTGCGAAGAACTACCCCGAATTGCGTTTTCATTTGCGTTCATCGGACATTTTTTCCGAAAGTTGCGTATTCCCTTGGGTAGGTCATGCCTTTGGTCACAGTTTTTGCAGAGGTGCGTTTTCCGGAACGACGGTTGACCGGACGTGAATTCTAACTTCACGACGAAGTTCCCCGTGAAAAATTAGGACATGTGGTACGTTTTACATTTGCGTTTGAGTTTTTCTTTGAAAAGATGTGTTGTCACCTAGGAACCCCACCTTACTTGGGTACAGAAAATCTTCAAACCCAACAGAATTTTGTGGCACTAGCTCAAAGGTAGAGCACCAAACCATCTTGGTTTGGAGATCTCGGTGCAAGTCCGAGGTGCCACACATTAAAGGTGCGCTATCTTTCTCGTACCCCTTTTGTTTGGAGGCGAAAGCTGAAAGCTTTTGTTTGGGGTGCCAGGTGCCCTTCGTGAATGTTGGTCGTTGCGCCGCGATTTCGAGGTATGTAGCAACGCATGAGAACCTGTTGACCAGGCTCTTTGTAGACGATCTATTTTTGCAGAAGGTATCCATCCTGTGGATGGGAATGACGATGAACGAACCTTCTTTCGAAATGGAAGCTTTGCAGCCTTTTTATGGAGTTGTTATCCCTTGAAAAACTAGTAACAATTTTTTATGTGTGCATGAATAGAGAGAGCCTTCTCCTTTCAAACTTTAAGAACTTGTGTGTTACTCACCCGAAGTTGTGCTAGCCATGCCTGAACTCTTGTGCAGTGCCAAAACCGTGGATCTCTCGTGTAGTGCCAAGCATTCTTGAAGCCACTCATGAAAGTCATAATGAGAAGGTAACAACTTTAGGCAAAAACAATAACGGTTTGCGAAATTTGCATACTGACGTGTTCCCCATACTTGCTCTTCCATATCGCACTTGTGTGTCCGATGCGGCTTTCCTTCTCCTTTGCTTTCGAAGTTCTTTTGACATGCGTAGTCACGTATTATTCAAGTGGTTAGCGACTCACTTGATTTGTAGGAATCCGTAGTCACGTATTATTCAAGTGGTTAGCGACTCACTTGATTTGTAGGAATCGTTTTCCATAAAGGGGCACGTGCCATAGTAGCATTCATGGTGGCCATGATGCCCGTGACAACATTTCGCCTTCTGATGACAATTATTGCATGGATCTATTAGGAGTCTTGAAATTTTTGTTTGAGTAGGCTGTCAAGTCTTTAGAGCACCCTCTTAGCGTGATCTTTAAATGTGAGTACGAAAAGCAAAGACTTCGAACAAGGACAGTCAAAGACACAATGAATAGCTCGACTTGTAGCCAAGCGTGCGCGTGTTTACCACTGGCATGTCTTTTGGCTCGTCGTGCTATTCATTGTGTCTTTGATCCGCCACCGGTGTAGGGTCGGGTGGTGGGTAAGTTGTAGACACGGGCACGTTATACGTGGTGTAATAGCTGGGCGGCATAGGTGATTTCCACAAAAATAAAGAGCGTTCATTGCATATACACTCGTACAAGCGACAAGTGTTGTAACTGCCTTTATCCCTCCTCTAGATACCTATCTTCAGATTGGCTCGCAGAAACAATTGGATAATATGCACAATATTACTGGTACCCATTAGACCTATGGCGTTTGTGTGCCGTTGGGCTTGTGCCCAACCGGTGTAGAAAGCTCATGAGGATCACATGGTATCAAGCTATGGAAAGTGTTTTTTGTTATGATGGTGGCAAGGTGTCCTGATTTCGACCAAGCTCGACTTGTAGCCAAGCGTGCGCGTGTTTACCACTGGCATGTCTTTTGTCTCGTCGTGTTATGCCGGTCCGTGCGTGGTGTATGGTCGGGTCAGACAAGGTCGGGTTGGTGGGCGTTCGGCTCACGCACGTCATGCGCGGCGCACCCTCTAGTAGGGGGATTAATATCGGTCCAAGATTTGTCCGTCCGTCCGTCCAAGACAGATTTTTGGACGGACGGACGGACGGACGGACCAAACATTCTTAACATTCTAAGATTTCGCAAAATAGGGCTCCCAGACTTAAGCCCATACTTAAGGAGTGTAACGCGTCGGCCCGCGTCGACGCCTGCGTTTTCACATACTTAAGAAAATTTAATTTTTTTCTTCATACTTAAGGAATATACACTGACTCCCCCCTCCCCCCCTAACCAGGGACTCAGGGGGTATAACCCAGTCGTATGCGAGTGTCAAACGTGCGTCAGAGAGACGAACCCTTTATCGTCTCTCTGAGATTACAATTTATTTGTAATTGTTTTGTGGTTAGTAAAAAATTTACACCGAACCCCACAACAATAATATGGGAAGAACCAAGCTTTGAAATCTTAACGTATAGAGCAAAATGATTGACAAAATCTGAAATCAAGCATTCCCAAAAATGAAATCTGAAATCTAGCGTAGAGCAAAATTAGCAAAATTTCAAAAAAGAAAATCTAACGTAGAGCGAAATGACATGTAAAAACTCTGAAATCAAGCATTCCAAAAAAGGAAATCTGAAATCTAGCGTAGTACAAAATTAGCAAAATTTGAAAAATGGAAATCTAACGTAGAGCAAAATGACAGATGTAGAAAATCTGAATATCAATCTGATTGTCAAAACCAGCTTTTCCGCAGACTCTGAAAGACTTAGACGTCAGACCCCAAAAAAGCCTGCAACCATGAATACCCCCCCCAAAAAAAAAAAAAAAAAAAAATGAATGGGGCAAAACGGTGCTAAAGTTTTCGAAGAATGTATGCATGAATAACCCCAAAAACAAAATGAATGGGGCAAACCGGTGCAAAAAATTTCGAAGAATGTTTGCAGCAATAACCCAAAAAACAAAATGAATGCCGGGCAAGCCGGTGCTAAATTTTTCGAAGAATGTATGCATGAATAACCTTAAAAACAAAATGAATGGGATAAACCGGTGCTAAATTTTTCGAAGAATGTATGCATGAATAACCTAAAAAATAAAATGAATGGGGCAAAACCGTGCTAAATTTTTCGAAGAATGTATGCATGAATATTACATTCCACACATAATATAGTGAAGTTTAGTCAACTTTGAAATTCGCATCCGATTGTCAAAACCAGCTTTTCTATAGACTCTGAAAGAATTATCATGCGTGTCACATTCAAACTGCATGCGTGTCACTGCCGAAATTATCGGAGTGCTCGCATGCGTGTCACATTCAAACTGCATGCGTGTCACTACCGAAATTATCGGAGTGCTCGCATGCTTGTCACATTCGAATTGCATGCGTGTCACATTCAAACTGCATGCGTGTCACGGCCGGCTTCGGTACCACGAGAAGCCGGCGTTTGTTACACATTTATCTCGCTAATAATACGGGTTGTTGCTAGTAACGATCCGGACCCATCCCGATCATTAAAGGGTCACGCCCCGGACCTCTACGGTAACGACTTTGGTGGGTTAATTGCCCCCCTCCCTCCCCCCTGGATTGAGACCTAGTCTTGTCCCCCTTTGTCGATGCGCCCCCCCTCCCGTGATACACGACGAGTTACACCATTAATAATATATAATTAAGAATATATATAATAACTGCACAGTAGACATCTCGATAATATATTATCATATACACTATGGAAACCTCGCTTGGAGGTTTTATATACACTATTACTATAGTACGATTCCGATAAAATCTATAAAAATGGGATATTATTTATATACAAAAGTATTGCTTAGGCTTCTCTACACAAGAATGTGGTATTTATATTGATGTATTGATTTTTTTATTTCTAATATAAAGATGAATTTTAATTTATATAATTATAAATTATAATACGATTCGGTATTCAAGTCCAGGACGACGACACGAGCTCGACAGAGGCGTGTCACGAGTTTAAGGAACTGAGAGTTTTCTGGAGCGGAGGATGACTGTCAGTATGACAGTCATCTGGAGCTGATCGGAAAACTGAGGTTTTCTGATCTGCGGAGGCCTGAAGAGGCCCTGCCTGAACGGTTTTGACAGTTGCCGTTAACTGTGGATTTCTGTGGAGTTTTTCAGTGCTGTAACTTTTACTATTCTTCAGTTCGAATTTTTATATATATTGTTATTTTTGAATTATCGACATGGATTGGTTCACCGACGTCAACGCTTGCCAGCAGAAGGTTGATGATCTAAAAGCGCACGCGTCGTATGTGGAGGCCGCTAGCGCCTTGGAGAATGGAGACCCTTTGGCGCCGGCGCAGGAGAAGCTGATGCGTCAGATGGCCACCTTTACGAGTAGATTGGCTATCCTGCGTGAGGAGTCGTTGCAGGCGGTTGGGGGGGCGCGTAAGCGCCCTTGGTTGGACGCTGTCGACTACGATGAGCTCCCTGGAAACGATCGTCAAGAGCTTACTCGCGCGGGATTGGAGATGGACTCTTTCAAGGGCGTGCGAAAGCAATTCGACGAGGTCAAGCACCACTATGGCGCGCACGTTGCTACTGGGGCAGCGTTGGATGAGGCTCGCAAGGCCTTGGAGGGTACGCAACTCCCTTCCAATGTTGCGGAGGCTCTTGCCTTTTGTGTGGAGACTGCTGAGAAGGGCGTCGCACGAGCGAGAGAGAGAGCGTGGGAGGTGTTGGCGATGGTGGTTGACGAGGGTACTGAAGTGGGTTGGAAAATGGCTGAGAAATTGGAGAGGCGCTCATACGCTGAGAACGATGAAGAGGACAAGGCGTGTAGACGCGCGCGGAAAGAAGTGAAGGCAGAGAATGAGGCAAGGGCAAAGGCCAATTCAGCCAAGCAGAAGGCCAGGGATCAGCGCCCTAGGCCAGCGGTTCAGCAGCAGCTGCCTCCTTTCTCGCCTCCCCCAGCTGCTGGGGCTGGAGGTGGTCGTGGCTTTGGCCAGAACTTAATGTGCTTTCGTTGCGGACAGTGGGACCACCACCAAAACCAGTGCTCCTTGCCTGCTGCGGGCCGGGGTCGTGGACGTGGCCAGGGATGAGCTCCCTGTTTTATGCTGCCTGGCAGTTTAGTCTCCTTGCAGTAGCAAAAGACTTGTCTCGTGCGGAATGCCGAGCTGTGTGCCGTGGCGGAACGCCAGGCTTGACAGAATGTTAGTGCGGAATGCCTAACTGTTACGAATTCTTTATTATAATGCATAATGTTTTTTCGTCGATTGCGGGTTGCTGTTGCCAGGTCTGGATGTTGAGTTTTCCGAAGAGGAGCTTGAGAATGCTGTTGCGATCGTTGAAAAGGGGTTGCTGTGCCGCGAGTTGCGGGCAGGCTCAGAGAGCACGCTTCCTTTTGGCGGACCTTTGTGCGTTCGACTTATGTGATGTCTTGGATTGAGCACGGGTTTAGTTTGCGGTTTAGTAGTGGGCGCCCCCCGTCCTCGATTCACTTGCCCAATCACTCTTCGGCTAATTTGTTTCCGGAATTTGTCACGGGGGCTTTGCGAGAGTGTGAGTTGATGGGGGCAGTGCGGAGAGCGGCCCGAAAGCCTAAGGTTGTCTTGCCGATTATGGTAGACAACAATGGGGTTAAGCTTCGGCTGATTTTCAATGGTAAGTACCTGAATTCCTTTTTAGACTTTCCTCGGTTTAAGTACGAGCACTTACAACCGTTTGTTGATGTGCTTCGGCCGGATGATGGCTTGTTCTATTGGGACTATAAGTCCGGCTATTACCACGTTGACCTGCAAGAGAGATCTCGGCAGTATGTGGCTGTTGAGTGGCTAGGTGTCTTCTATGAGTTTTGTGTTTTGCCGTTTGGATTGGCTCCGGCTTGTTGGGTTTTTACTAAAATCAACAGGGAGCTTGTAGGCCGTTGGCGGGCTCGGGGTGTGCGGGTGCACCCCTACGTGGATGATTTTATTTGTGCGGTGCGGGCCCCTTCCCTGACGGATCCTGCTGCTTTGGGTGAGCTCCGCTCGATTATCCGAGATGTGGAGCTGGCAGGCTGGTTGGTCTCTGAGACCAAGTCCCAGCTGTTTTTGACCCGTGATTTGGTGAATATTGGGGTTGGGATTGACCTCCAAGGGAGGCGGCTGTTTGTTCCGGACAAGGCGGTTGCAACGATTAGGGCTTGTGCAGAGCAGATCCTGTCTTGCTTCCGCCGGGTGCCGCTGAGGCTTGTGGCTAAGTTTGCAGGCCTAGTGAATGCTCAGTGGTTTGTGCTTGGTGCACTCTGCAAGCTGTTCACTAGGTCTGCGGCTGTCCTGATTGCTGACACCTTGTGTTGGGGTACGTGGGCATCCCGCGTCCCGGGCTCTGATGCTTTTAGGCAGGAGCTTGAGTTCTGGTTGGGTGATGAGTTTAGGCAGTTTCAGCGGGGCATTTGGGAGCCTAGGGGTTCAGGTTTGCAGTTAGAGGTTGAGCATTGTGATGCATCTGAGGTGGCATGGGGCTCTTGGCTGGAGAGTGCCCTGGGTCCGAGGGGGGGTCCTGAGTTGGCCTTTCCCCACATTTTCCCTAGAAGGCACCTAAATTTCTTTTGCCCATTTTCCGGGATCTCGCCTATATTTTTCTCGCATTTTCGCGGAACCGCCCAAATTTTTATCAAATTTTCGATATTTTTGACATTTTTGACATTTGACGATTCAGGCGATGCACAAGCTGAAAATCAGCCTATGCACAGTTAACAATAAATTGAAACAGTACGATGCAGTCAATATCTCTACAATGTGTTCAAAGCTGCCACCAGGCTATTCGACACGATACTAATATCCTTGCTGATTAAATAAAATGCATCGATACGATATGATACGATCAAGGGTGGTAATCGGTTTGAAACTCAAAACCTCTTACTAACTAATTAGTCGATTTTGACAATGTGTTAGTTAGGTACTGACTATAGATATTCTGAACCTGTATGATTAGTGTTGGATTTGATCTAAAACCTATTCGGTTAGCAATATGTATGCTGCAGTAACATATTCGATTACTATTGCATTAGCAGTACAAACTGATTCGATTAGTACTTGCAGGCACTGGACAACCTATTTGATTACGTAGTGTACTTGCCAAATCCAAACCTATTCGATTTGTGATTATTGCATAGGAAAACCTTCGTACGTTGTTCGAAGCAACCGTGCAGTCCCATCATAACCAGCAGCGAAAGAAACCTCTAATAGTAGAGGATTTGCCGCGTATATCTCGAGCATTCTGCGTGTGGTCGCGTCACCCACACCCTCGTCTTCCAACTGATGCAAAAACCGGTTGGGAACATGGTGCCAGTTCTCAGATATTTCGTTTTCGACTTCATGGCGACTCCACCAGCGGATAGTGGAGTACCCTACCATAGCGTGCTGTGTTAAACTCTTCCACATCTTTTTCGCCGTGTTATTGTTCAACACGAGAATGAGCCAGGCTGTCATGAAATCACGCTTCTCTGGAAAGCCCACGCGCTCGCCCGTGTCGTTCAATGTGTGACACGTACACAACAAGTCCGTGGAGTTCGGGATTATTACCGAGAGTCTAGAAATGGCTGTCCCATTGACTTTCACGGAATCTCGTCCCCAGCCACTTATAGCCTCAAATGGCAAACCAAGTTCACGAATCACCAGGTTAGTCAGGGTTGCGCTCAAAGCGAGGTTGTCTGGGCTGGCCTCAAGAGTTATAAACTGAACGAGACGCCGAATTATTTCAAACTCAGCGTTACAGAAACGCGCTACCGTATTCAACGCCTCTCCTAGCCTTCGTGTACCATCGAACATAAGAAAGACGGCCTGTCCACATAGCTCTTGGGTCAAAGTTTGATACTCTAAGCTCTCGATCTTCGGGATATAGTCACGCAGGTGCTGAGAGCCTGTCAATTTGATATCGGCGCGTTCGAGTAATGGACGCAAGTCATCACTCTTCGAGATCGCAACACCAGCGTACATCAAACCTTCTGTAACTCTATATCGGTATAGGTGGACATCCGGGCTCAAAGTGGCTGTGGTTTCTTCGTTGTGCTCTTGGAAATAGGTTGTCAAAATATCTCTGACATGATCGTCGTCTTGGCCACGCTTGGTATACACAACGAGGGAAGCTAAATGCTTCGCGTTGGAAACGTGAGTTTTGATGGACGTCTTCAAAAGAGACAAAGTCTCCTTGCAACATGAACAAAACAACTGTCCGCCCGCGACACGCAAATAATGCTTCGGAAATTCGTCAACTCGCTGGGAGGGTTTAACCTTCGGCTCCTTAGTACTACGGATTCCAACTCCAGCACGTTTTATGCCACTAGGTGGTTTCTGCTGAATAACTCTATCTCGCTCGTGGGCTGCCAAAGCTGGGCTGGTATCCTCGGGGTCTGCTATTCCCCGTTTTCTCTTGAATTTGTCAAAAGCGTTCGTGAGAGGCTGAGATCGAGTTCTCGCATAGGCCGTAACTCAAGCCGGTTTGGCTGGTGTTCACTATCCACATCAAGGCGTCGCAAGGCTTGGTCACCAGTAACACCCTCCGTGTCATCCGTCAAGTGGATCGAGCGCAGCGCCGGACTCGTGTCGACCTCCTCAATATCAGTTCCCTCATGGTCGTCATCCTCTTCAGAGGAATGATTCTCAACCAGCCTCATCATCGCGTGTCCACAACAACGCCGCGCCGCAACAATTTCAAAAAAGTACAGAAACTCCGACCTCATCAATCGTACGTCGTAAATCGCGGGTGTCAATCGCGGCGGGATATCGCTGCCTAAATTTTTCAAAAGTTTTTCAAAATTTCGGACTCTACATATCGATGTGGCAATTTTTCGCCAGACGTCTATATTTTCCCACGCGAGCACCCAAATTTTTCAAAATTTTGATATTTTTTTCGGCCAAAATAGTCGCCCAAATTTTTAAAAAGATTTTCGAAAATGTGGGGAAGGGCCAAGTCCTGAGCTGGAGAGCGGTCGCACGAGTGAGATGGCCGAAATGCATAATCGATGATATCCATGGAATCGCTATATCGGACTTCGGTCGCAGTGGAATCGCATGAATTCTAAGGACTTTGCGAAAAATATTTTTCAAAAAAAATATTTTTTCAGGGTGAAATCGCCAAAAAACCGTTGTTTTTAGCTTGTTTTGGCGTTCTACACCATTACGCGGGTGAGGAGTGCAGCGATTCGTGGAATTGAGGGGTTTCACATATCACGTAATTAATCCTGATGGTCACCGCAATTTGAAATTTTGAAAAAAAATATTTTTTTGGCCCAAATCGGCCGAAAATCGCGTTGTTTGGCCTGTTGCGGGCCTGTTTTGGCGTTCTACGCCACTCCGCGCGTGTGGAGTGCACATATTCTTGGGAATGAGGGTTTTCACATATCACCTAAGCACTCCTGATGGGAATCGCAATATGAAATTTTGGGAAAAAAATATTTTTTGGGCCAAATTTCAACAGAAATCGTTTTTTTTGCCTGTTTCGGCCTGTCGCGGGCCTGTTGTGGCGTTCTACGCCACTCCGCGCGTGTGGAGTGCACATATTCGTGGAAATGAGGGTTTTCACATATCACCTAAGCACTCCTGATGGGAATCGCAATATGAAATTTTGGAAAAAAATATTTTTTGGGCCCAAATTTCAACTGAAATCGATTTTTTTGCCTGTTTCGGCCAGTTGTGGGCCTATTTTGGCGTTCTACGCCACTCCGCGCGTGTGGAGTGCACATATTCGTGGAAATGAGGGTGATCACATATCACCTAAGCACTCTTGATGGGAATCGCAATTTGAAATTTTGGAAAAAAATATTTTTTGGCCCCAAATTTCAACAGAAATCGATTTTTTTGCCTGTTTCGGCCTGTCGCGGGCCTATTTTGGCGATCTACGCCACTCCGCGCGTGTGGAGTGCACATATTCGTGGAAATGAGGATTTTCACATATCACCTAAGCACTCCTAATGGGAATCGCAATTTGAAATTTTGGGGGAAAATATTTTTTTGGCCCAAATTTCAAGTTTTCAACAGAAATCGAATTTTTTTGCCTGTTTCGGCCTGTCGCGGGCCTGTTTTGGCGTTCTACGCCACTCCACGCGTGTGGAGTGCACATATTCGTGGAAATGAGGGTTTTCGCATATCGCCTAAGCACTCCGGATGGATATCGCAATTTGAAATTTTGGGGGAAAATATTTTTTGGGCCAAATTTCAACAGAAATCGATTTTTTTGACTGTTTCGGCCTGTCGCGGGCCTGTTTTGGCGTTTTACATGCACGTATTTTGTATACTCATGCGTGCGAAGTGTGCATATTCGTGGTCTTCAGGCATGTTTCAGTTGAAGATTGGGATTTGCATACGAGTTGCCATCACGAGGGACACAAGCCCGATCATTATCAAAACATGAATAAAATTTGTTATTTGGATAACAAATAGCTGGAGCGCGGTGGAAGCGTGGTGGGCCCATAACCTACTTGAATATCCCGGCTCACGGATGTCAGACAGTCTTGGAACCAATATAGATAAATCGATTATGTTAAGAAAATAAACCCTAAGCTAGATATACCCGGAACGGTCTCGGTGTCGGAACGGTCTCGGACCTAGCTACCTGTGACACTCGGTGTGTCACATCACGAACTTACGGATCAATCTTCAGTCCAGTGTTGGCTACCTAGATATCTGTCATAGGAGGGGCATGCACCGGGACTCCCGGTCAGGGCTACCTATATAGATTTCAGCACTTCGAACAAGCGCCTTTTCAGGTTCTATGCATATCTAGTGGGGGCGGCGCATGCCAGGTCCATAAAATGGGTCCCATGATTGCTGCGGTTGTGAGGACCACTCAGGCGGAAGCTGCCTTGACAAGGTTGCATTCAGCCTCATCGGCTGCCGTAAAGGCATCGTGACCAGCTGCTCAGGTTCCTGCTGTTTCATCGCAAACGCATAACCTGGCATGGCATCATGGGCCGCACGGCCGTGGGATGCCCGATAGGTCTGCGCATACGGGTCCAACCCCAACATCATGGGCGGGTACTGGGGGAGGGCGCGCCGGTGATGTCGGGGAATGACGGTATCCGAGTCATAATAAGCCCCACCCATTACCCAGTCATATGTCATCTCCGGCGGAGCAGTTTCACTAGGGGAGGTGGGCACGTGGAAGAGCGCAGGTCTTGACCTCTCCCTTGCACCTGCAGGCGGTGCTGCCGCGGTGGCCGCTGCAGGGTGTGCTGCTGCGGTGGCCGCCACATGGCACCTGAGGGGGAGCAAAACAACTTCATTTAGGGTATTTGGGTATGGCTTGAAAAATTCACAATGTATACTATTAATGTTGATGCTTATATTGAGTATTTGGATGTTGTTGGAAACAATGGTGATTTCCGTTTTTTCTAATTCGAGTTAGTTTGGTGTGAAACACATAGAATACTTGTGGGAGTGTAGGACGTTTGTGCGCGTATGCACTCTAAATGTGTGGTAAGTGTTATATCATGTGATATATGACGCCTACCGTTTGCATATATGTTTAGGGAATATATCAGGTAGTACACAAACTCCTGGGAGTGTTGTGAGCTAAAATTGAATCACAGAATTCTAAGTTACGAAAAAGCGCTAACTGTTCCCAACAGCAAATATTTCTTAAGTAAACTCATCTATTTACACCTATCTCTACCGCCGATGTATATACATAACATAGTTCATATTAATACTTGTTTTGCTGCTTAACACGAGGGACCCAACTACACTTGGGGATCTATGATGCACACTGTTTACAACCCTCGGGTGATAGCAGATGAGCCCGCTGTTCAGGTCTAATGCAGTGTCCGATATCTAACTTTCACACGTGATGCACAAGAGGCAAGGCAACGGAAAAATACAAGCATATGTACGTGCTCCTGTGTGAGAAAGCATGAAGGCTTAGTGAGCCGCATATTGTGCACTTGCCGACGGAACCGACGGCTAATGTTAAAACGAACATAAACCGTCGGCTCCCAAGATCCCCCGGAACTGTTGGGATTCTAACCCAAACTGAGTGGGTTATACTCATACTACAGTCCCAAAAAAACGCCTGTTCAAATATACACTCCTTCCCTTACTGCGTATTGCATCCTGCATCACACAGTCAGGGTTCTAACCGTACTGCCTGTAAAACGTACAGCGAACGGGATGCAGTGCTGCAGGCTGTTGTTGTGTGCAATAGATCTAGCTTCCTACCTGTGGCACTCGCATCCACGCTCCCCCCCCCACGGAACTGTTGGGATTTCAACCCAAGCTGAGTGGGGTTTACCCCAACACTCAGACTGCAGCCCCCAAAACACCGTCTGAAGTCAAGACGAAGTTAAGAAACAATATGCACACGCAAGCAAGTCTGCACCTTAGGCCCTAGTAAGGTAAACTTAAATGAATCACAGGCTGCAGCGGAGCTTGCGGCACCTTGAGAGGGATTTTTCCGACTCCGGGATTCATCATTTCCAGCCTCCGAAAAAAGAATAGTGAGGGTACCGCGAAAAAGCAAAAAGACAGCTGCTCAGCAGCACATACCAACCTGCGGGGAAAACATTTCGTTGGCATATCTTTGTGGGAGTTTTAAAAAACTGTCCAGGCAGATCTGCAGACAGGAAAGCAAACCAGAGTTACAGGGGGAGCGAGCAGGGGTGATTAAACCCGAGGACCTTAAGATCCGCCAGAGAAATATTCTCTGAACGCGCTGCTCCCTTGAAGAGAAAACGTAAAACCCTTCCTGCTGGGTCAAACAAGCTTGTGACCGCGTTTAGTGTCAGGTGAGATGTGCAGTAAAGCGGTGCACCACAACAATTCAACCCTGTGAGCAGAACATTACCCGGTATATTAGCGAGGAAATTACCTCTGTACTGTACTGTCGGTTTTCTGTACTGTACTGTCGATTTTGGGGAATTATGTGCCGACGTGGCAGCCGTGCGACAGTACAGTACAGCCCGAAGGTTTAAGCGAAATATTATCGAGAGAGGGGCATGCAGTATTTTCCACCACGTTTTGTACTGTCGTCTGTACTGTCGTATACTGTCGTCGGTACTGTAGTCTGTACTGTCGGCTGTACTCCGTATACTGTCGAGTGTACTGTAGCATGTACCGGCCGTTCCGCACCATACTTAATTTCATTTTGGCGACATCCACGCCTCCGCCTCTATACTGCCGTCCTTTTTGTCTGCATTGTACTGCCGTCGACGAAAAACGGTGGACCTCCAACCAGAGACGCGGAAATTGACATGCTGTCACGGACGCAGTACAAAGACGAGGCAGTACAGACCAAACGACAGTACAGTACAGAGGTAATTTCCTCGTTAAAATTACGGGTTACAGAAGTGCTTATTGCGCAGTGGCTCTCGTGTCGTTCGTTCAATTATAAGGTGTCGGAGGAGGGCTCCGATATACATTATCGCCCTCCCGATCATTCCATCCCTTGATCGTGTGGGCGAAACGTCATGACCATTCGAGCTTCCTGTGAGCAGGTATCGGACTTTTGGCCTGACATGCCTACGGTGTCGTGACGGAATTTCAATTAAATTATCTGATATGCATTATCGCCCTCCCGATCATCCCATCACCTAATCGTGGGTGCGATACATGCGCCACGTGAAACATGACATGTCCGGGGCGATAAATCATTACACGATCGAATCTTGAATCGAAATTTATGAATCGCCCGCACGATCGACGCATCAGTTGATCGTGGGTGCGATACACACGCCACGTGAAATATAACATGTCCGGGTGCGGATGAATCAAGAAATGGCGGATCGCCCCCACGATCGAACCAGCGGCAACAGTCATTTCATCCTGGGGGCGATACTTACGCTACGTATACTTTTCCACGATCGACTAATCGACCGTATTCATATTCCTTTGAGCAGAAAATTAGTGCTTGCGAAGTGGCTCTCGTGTCGTTCGTTCAATTATAATGTGTCGGAGGAGGGCTCCGATATACATTATCGCCCTCCCGATCATCCCATCCCTTGATCGTGTGGGCGAAACGTCATGACCATTCGAGCTTCCTGTGAGCAGGTATCGGACTTTTGGCCTGACATGCCTACGGTGTCGTGACGGAATTTCAATTAAAGTATCTGATATGCATTATCGCCCTCCCGATCATCCCATCACCTAATCGTGGGTGCGATACATGCGCCACGTGAAACATGACATGTCCGGGGCGATAAATCATTACACGATCGAATCTTGAATCGAAATTTATGAATCGCCCGCACGATCGACGCATCAGTTGATCGTGGGTGCGATACACACGCCACGTGAAATATAACATGTCCGGGTGCGGATGAATCAAGAAATGGCGGATCGCCCCCACGATCGAACCAGCGGCAACAGTCATTTCATCCTGGGGGCGATACTTACGCTACGTATACTTTTCCACGATCGACTAATCGACTATTCATATTCCTAAGGTATGTGGGTGTCCGTTCATTAAAAGTTCTGACATGCAAATATGTTTATTAAAGGCGTGCATTCGCCAGTAGATTCCTTACATGTCGTTTGCCGCTTTTGAGTGGCGTTTTTCGAAAAGGGATGCCTCTTCCTTCCGGTACCTTGTGGATGTATTGCCATGGCCCGTGAGCCTCGGCGACATGGCGCGCAACTTGCCTTTGGAGTCGTTTCCTTTTGCACCAACGAATGTGATTCATGCAACATAACTAGCGGGGAAGATCTCGCGAGTTCGTCGATAAATGGAATGTTTTAACTGGAAAACCGAGCACCGTGTTAAGAAAAGGCGCCTTGAAAAGCATGCGCGAAGGAGGGAAGCTCGCAGGGAAGTGACAATGACCAGACGCAAATACCGCGGTAAGGAGTCGTCTATAGGGTGTCCGATGCTGAGCACCAACGCATCCTAGGGTTGTTGAGAAGAAGTATAATCATCACCGCAGGATAGATCACTAGAATCTTAGAACCCAAACAACACCATGTTGAATAGCATTTGGTCTCGGCGTGCCGTGCATAACGCCCGACAGGGCCCACGAATAATATACCAAAATAACAAGGATTTTGTAATCGATTTGGATAAATTTCAAATTGCGATTCCCATCAAAATTGCTTATGTGATACTTAAAGCCCCTCAATTCCACGAATATGTGCACTCCACACGCGCGGAGTGGCGTAGAACGCCAAAACAGGCCCGCACGAACAAGCCGAAACAGGCAAAAAACGAGTTATGTCGAGATGTGGGCCAAAAAAATGTTTTTTCCAAAATTTCAAATTGCGATTCCCATCCGGAGTGCTCAGGTGATATGTGATCACCCTCATTTCCACGAATATGTGCACTCCGCACGCGCGGAGTGGCGTAGAACGCCAAAACAGGCCCGCGACTGGCCGAAACAGGCAAAAAAATCGATTTCTGTTAAAAGTTGGGCCAAAAAATTATTTCCCCCCAAAATTTCAAATTGCGATTCCCATCCGGAGTGCCTAGGTGATGTGTGAAAATCCTCATTTCCACGAATATGTGCACTCCACACGCGCGGAGTGGCGTAGAACGCCAAAACAGGCCCACAACTGGCCGAAACAGGCAAAAAAATCGATTTCTGTTGAAATTTGGGCCAAAAAAATATTTTTTTTCCAAAATTTCAAATTGCGATTCCCATCAGGAGTGCTTAGGTGATATGTGAAAACCCTCATTTCCACGAATATGTGCACTCCACACGCGCGGAGTGGCGTAGAACGCCAAAACAGGCCCGCGACAGGCCGAAACAGGCAAAAAACCGCGATTTTCGGCCGATTTGAGCCAAAAAAATATTTTTTTCCAAAATTTCAAATTGCGGTGACCATCAGGATTAATTACCTGACATGTGAAACCCCTCAATTCCACGAATCGCTGCACTCCTCACCCGCGTAATGGAGTAGAAGGCCAAATCAAGCTAAAAACAACGGTTTTTCGGCGATTTCACCCTGAAAAAATATTTTTTGGGGAAAATGAAAAAAAGTTGTATTTTTTAAATTCCTGCGATTCCACAGCGATTACATTACATCATAGAAATATTCCATTATAGTTGTGACACATACTTAAGCCATTCTCACTCGTGCGACGGCTCTGGAGGGGCATAGTTACCTGTCCTTGGAGGACAGGCTGCGGTCCTCTACACATAGGGAGTTGCGGGGTATCCTTGACTCCCTCCGGGGTTTCAGTGTCTCGGGCCGCCTTCGGGGCAAGCGGGTGCTGGTTATTTGTGATAACCAAGCGGTCCACTTTGTCCTTGAGGGTGGTAGCAGGCATGAGGAGCTGCATGCACTGGCGGTTGAGATTTTTTGGTTCTGTATGGCAGAGAGTGTGGTGTTGTCGTCCTTGTGGGTTCCCAGGGAGTTCGAGGTTCGGTCGGACGGTCTGTCCAAGATCCAGGACTATGATGACTGGATGCTGAATCCGGCCATCTTTCAGTTCCTGGATCCTTGGATCGCTGGGGGGTACTGGCACACCTGTGATCGGTTTGCTACAGACAAGAACTGTCTGTTGCCCCGCTTCAACAGTGCATGGTACTGCCCCGGCACCTCTGGGGTGGATACTTTCAGTCAGTCGGACTGGAGGGAGCACGTGAATTGGTGCAACCCTCCTTTTCGGTTGATTGGCAGGCTTCTCCTGTTTCTGCAGGCGGAGAGGGCAGCTGCTACCATACGGTGGTGGCCCCTATGATGTGGGTCTTCCAGCCGTGGTGGGTGCTGCTGTGCCCGGATGGGGTGCATTTGGCTGATTGTGTGGTCCAGTGGACTGAGCTCCAGCCGTCTGCGGACACCTTCCTCCCTGGTCTTGGCAGGGCCAATGAGCGGGGGTGGGGTTGCCCCGGTTTCGGGTCCTGGTAGTGCGGGTTTCCTTTGATGAGAGGGAGCCCGCGGGCCTCGGGTCTCGTTGCACTCTTGGTGGCTGTGAAAGGTGTTCTTGGGCCCGTGGGCTCTTGCGGGGTCTGCCCTTTCTGCAGGCACCATAGGCACTGGGGAGTTTTGGGATGGCTTGCGGTTCTCGGAGACGGACCCTCTGGAGCGGCAGCTTCTGCGGGACATCCGGGGTGCGGTGCTGGAGACTAGGAAGCAGGGCACCATTGATGGGTATGCCCGGGCTTTTGTGCGGTACCAGCGGTGGTGTGCTGAGAGGGACCCCCCTCGGACTGCGGTGGTGGCTGACCCGGTTACGGTGGCCTTGTATCTGCAGTATGTGGCCAATGCGGCCAAGACTTTCTCTGTGGTTAAGACGGCCTCTGGTATGATTTTTCGGGCCCATGAGTATGCTCTGGTTCCAGCAGACAGGAACCCCACTGCTGGTCATAGGCTTGTGGCCGCGGTCCGTGAGGCGGCCCACCGCCGGTTGGGTGACAGGAGGTTGGCTAGGAAGGAGCCGCTTGAGTATGAGTTTGTGGTTCGGGGTGCGGTGTGCTGGGTTCGTTCTGGGGGAGTGACTAGGCGGATGTTTGCTACGGTTACGGTGTCTATGTGGGTGGCATTCATGCGGTATGACTGTGCGGGGTCCTTGCGGGTGGTGGATGTGCGGTTCTTTGAGACCCACATGTGCCTGTTCCTCGAGCAGAGGAAGACGGATAAGTATCGGTTCGGCCAAGTGGTTGAGGTGGTCAGGGCGGCCCCGGGGCAGGAGTTGTGCCCGGTTGAGCTGCTCCAGCAGTGGGTTGACATTCAGATTAGCAGAGGGGTCCTGCCGCATGAGCCTCTGTTCCAGCAGATTGATGGTAGGCGGTTTGCCCGTCGGCCGGGGGAGGATTGCTTGTCGGGTGGTCCTTTGGACTATCAGCAGTTGCGTCGGTACCTGTTCCGTATGTTGGCGGAGGCATCGGGGTTGGATGCTGATGAGCTGAGGCAGCTGTATGGGACCCAGTCTCTGCGGTCTGGCGGGGCTACGGCTGTGGCGGAGGCTGACCAGGTTTCTGACCACGAGTTCAATCAGTTCGGTGGTTGGAGCTCTTCATCGGCCTGTGCTACTTACAAGGCCTCGAGCTTGGACCGCCGCCTGGCGGTGTCCAGGAGCATGCCCCATGCTCAGATCAGTATGCAGGCCCTGCCCTTTGCCATCTTGGACCCCATTGTGCATGTGCATTGTGTTGTGGTGATCTTTGTGGTGTTGCACCGGCCGGGTTTGACAGATACCCGCCTTAGGGCTCTGAGAGCCGTAGCTGATTAGAAAACTGAGAGTTTTCTGGTCAGCGGAGGATGACTGTCAGTATGACAGTCATCTGGAGCTGATCGGAAAACTGAGGTTTTCTGATCTGCGGAGGCCTGAAGAGGCCCTGCCTGAACGGTTTTGACAGTTGCCGTTAACTGTGGATTTCTGTGGAGTCCCGCCCGCCCGCCCTGTTACAGGTGATGCCGCATCGGCTACTGGTGGTGAGCTGACAGAGCAGGAGAAGGAGGATGTGGCGTGCTTGGAGCAGCTGGGTGTCCAGTGGGGCATGGAGGCGGAGCCCGCAGAGGGGCAGTTGGCTCAGTAGACGGCAGATGGACTTGCTCCTGCCTTAGGCCGCCTGTAATTGCATGCAGTAGGCAATAGTATCCTCCATGGGGGCCCCGGTCTGGGTGACCTTCATGCGTGCTGCATGTTAGGCCTAGGGTAGAAGGCTCTCTTGGGACCCGGTCTGTTATTGCCAGGTAGCATCGGACACGGCTTGTGCGGTGCCTTAGCTTTTGGGGGTTTCAGCCCTGAGAGAGCAGATATTTTCTGATGATTATGTCCGTATGTCGTTTCGGGTCTTATGACTCTTAGTCTCGGGATAGCACCCTTTGGGGTGGGACCGAGTGGGGTTTGGACTTTTGGACTTGTCGTATTTATTTTTATAATCCACACACACTGCACCGGCCGGGTTTGACAGATACCCGCCTTCGGCGGAGAGCCGAAGCTGATTAGAAAACCGGTTTACAGTAGAGAACTGGTCGAGACCTTGACGCGTACCTCGCGGTGTCACTGCGGCGTGCGAGAAATTGCATCGCGTCTCGGTAAAACGATAACATAACGCAGATAACTCTATGACGGTCCACCCCCCAGAATTGGTGGGACGACAGGTAGGGTGCAGTTGGCGTGCTGTAGCGGCGTGTAGCTCGATGGCCAAGGCAAGATGCATGGTGGGGATGACGAAGGACATCAGGTGGGATGTGGGACTACCGCGCCTTGCCACATGGAGGCTCGGCACACCCCTAATTCTAGTGCAAAAGGTTGTTGATGTAGACCGTGGTAGGTGGGGGCATTGGAGGGGGTGTGGCCCGAGCATGGTTGCGCTGACGGAGCAGGGCGTAGCGAGCGAACCGCTTCGATTCGTGCGGCGCGCGAGGTGTCCCAACACACTAGAAGAGTGGCGAAATAATACTTTTGGGGTGGTTGGCGGGGGGGCAGGGTGGGGAGGTTCGAAATGCAGGCCGGCTCTCAGGGTTCGGGTCTTACGCGTACGTGGGTCGCAAGGCTGAAAAAAACCGGACCGTCATAGAGATATGGCCAATGAATCCAAACTCGGTCTCGTGGTGCCATGTGCATCGAAAACAATGTAACACATGCCCTGAAGGGTCACTCGACCGCTGGGGTGGCTTGGAGCCCCATGGATCCGCCGATTTCGAAGGGGGGCTAGGGCAGGATATCTCTATGACGGTCCACCCCCCAGAATTGGTGGGACGACAGGTAGGGTGCAGTTGGCGTGTTGTAGCGGCGTGTAGCTCGATGGCCAAGGCAAGATGCATGGTGGGGATGACGAAGGACATCAGGTGGGATGTGGGACTACCGCGCCTTGCCACATGGAGGCTCGGCACACCCCTAATTCTAGTGCAAAAGGTTGTTGATGTAGACCGTGGTAGGTGGGGGCATTGGAGGGGGTGTGGCCCGAGCATGGTTGCGCTGACGGAGCAGGGCGTAGCGAGCGAACCGCTTCGATTCGTGCGGCGCGCGAGGTGTCCCAACACACTAGAAGAGTGGCGAAATAATACTTTTGGGGTGGTTGGCGGGGGGGCAGGGTGGGGAGGTTCGAAATGCAGGCCGGCTCTCAGGGTTCGGGTCTTACGCGTACGTGGGTCGCAAGGCTGAAAAAAACCGGACCGTCATAGAGATAATCATAATGAGATAAAGCATAAACCGCAAAACCGCTGTTACCCGACATAGAGCTCTACCGATAAACAGGTAACAGCCACACGACAGATATTTGCGGTTTGCTGGATCTTAGGTCTTTGTTTCTTGAAATCAGGCTATTGGACTGAGTTCAATGTGATTGTTTGAAGCAAACTCTTTCTTTCGATTTTTTTTAAGTCTCATCGCTACAGCTGATATTTTGTCAGTGAGTCATCGTTACACGTTGGAAACACTTCTTCTCCAGTGGTTTATTAGCCGCGAAGCGCTTGAGATATGGGCCAGTGCTATTCCGGCCCTGAGTCAGGGCTCAACTTCCCTGTCTTTGAGGCACAATGCTTGAAACGTCAATTGAGCTTCGACGATCTTACAGTCGATCAGGTTCGAGACTATGCCCAAAAGCTCACTACTTCGAACTACGTCTCCAAGGACGAGTTGAACGAGACGGTATCGATGTTCATGAACGTGCTCCAAGCTAAAAACGAAGCCATCGAGGTACGCCTCTGCTGACACAATCTCATCAGGCATATTCCTACACGTGCTGAAATCTGGGAGGTTCTCACATTCAAGAACCTATCCTGTTAACAACAGCACTCAATTCACTGAATATCGCACGGTGTATTCGGAACATACGTGCAATCCTAAAGGGCCTTCGTCTTCTGTACGAAAATATACTGCCTAAATTTCCGCTGCCGCTGTGATCTCATTGGCCCGTTTCAGGACTTACAAACGCGGCTAAACAAAGCAACACAAGAAAAACAGGTTCTTCGCTATGCTTTGAGAGGCTTGCTATGGCAAAAAGTTGAAACTTGCTCGGCAGCACTCCAATATCCTCATGCGATTTCACTAGGCAGATAGATGCTACGTTTTGCACACTGCTTTCTCCCCAAACCCGTTACGTGCGTTATGTTGGGCGCTCGCGTCCCTCACGGTGCCCGCGATTAGTTAGTGTGAAATTTTCACAAGTGCTCCTTGCCGGCCGACCTGTGGTCTCAATATTAGATTATAGTCATGAGTTTACTGCACATGGAAAATAGCTTGAAGGTTTGCGCTGGTAAGACCTATCGACCCCGAGTTTCCTTGAAACGAAGTGCTTATCCTTCCAGGTGATCGATGAACTTCGGCTTACAGTATCGAGCCTGCAAGCCGAATTATCTTTAAAGGAGGTATGTCCCATTTCCATATCGCGCGAGTATGCAAACCAAGAAGGGGTCCCAAATCCTGTGCGCCACTTCGTATACTTACTTACTTACGCTCATTACTTCGTGCAGAGGCTATTGCCCACGAGATATCTGCAGGAATATGTGCAAGTCTCTTCAACCTGAGTTTCAGACCGCAATCCTGATTCGCTGTTTCGCCAGAGCTGATGCTCTGTCTTCAAGGTGCGCGAGCACTGACATCGGTGCGTGGGCTATGTTTGCGTCATCTGACAGACCGAGAAGGCGCTCGTTGAAGAAAGGCGAAAGCAGTTGGAAATCGTCAACGTATCGTTGAGCAGCGACGTGGTAAGAATGGAATGTAAGCTAGAAGAGCTGCAAAAAGGCGCCCTTGATAGCTTTGCACTGGGCAAAGAGTCGAGCTCATCTCTCATGCGGAAGTGGGCCGTCGTAGGCTCTGGGTCGAGCTCTGCGAAATCCAGTGACAAGCTTGGGTCACATTCATACGAGCATCAGAATAAAATGCAGTATACAGACGACCTGGCCTCTCAGGGAGTTCGCTTGGCCGCTGCGCTCAGAGTGCTGCAATCGGTCTCTTCCTTGCTGGAAGAAAGCCCGACCTCATCTGCCAGCCCGTCTCCACGCGAAAGCATGATGGCAGCTTAGTTTCGTCCTTTAGCCCAGCCCATAGAAGTTTTTGCAGCTTTGGAAGAGCACAGCTCACCTATCATATTATGATATCTGCAAGAGTAACTGCTTTTCACTTCTCAACACTTGCTTTGAGCAACAATGTACAAATCGTAACAGTAACTTTGTAACAGTAACATAATTTTCATCCCAAGCAGCGTGTCGCTGCTTTTTCATTGGCATGGTTATGAAGTCTGCAATGAGTACTGTGAGCATGCTATCTTTCAGGCCTCACCAATGCTTTCTCATAGCTTGGGGGAGAAATCCGCTAGCACCTCGCACTGCCATTACTCCTTGAGGCTTCGGGCCACCTCCGGCAAGCGGTCCTGCTTGGAAGAAAATATTGACTTACAATTGATTATTTCAGATTTATGTACAAAAAAGGGGCTCTCCTCACGGCACCTTGCTCTTGACTTACTTGATACTATTATATGATTGATTGACATGCATGCTCCATGCGTTTAGCAATCCCTCAGAGAGAATCCCAAGGTCGAACGGGCCACAATTGTCCCAAGTTATTTCAATGAGGAATAACTAGCGATTTTCAACAAGGAAGATACATGTGAGTCTGAGGGATACGTGTTACTTTCCTTTTAAGATGTTGCATTTTCGCAGCCGAATTCGGAAGGTTTCCTACCAGAGCGCACGCAACTCGTTGATATCGAAGGGTCCGCGCCGCTTTACACGATCGGACTGCTGCAGAGATAGCAAAAGAGTACGAATAAGTTTGTGCATAGCATAAGTAGTCGATAAAGCAAACCATGCTGACGAGACGGTCACTGTAATGCGCACACACTCTTTAGTCTACCATCCGCAACAACTTGTGAAGAACGCGCTCTTCGAAGGATCGCTATTTTGAAGGAGGAAAGCAATGTGGTATAGCCGCGTAGTGTGCGAGGGATACATACCCGTCACCAACTTGTGGTGGTGCCAAAAGCTTTCAAGGGAAAATGGCAGTCCATACCTTATCTGTGTGGTCGACTTCCTTGTAATACCAAAAAAGGTCCTTGGTGGCTACTATCCAGATTGCTAGTCCTCCCCGCACAATGACCACTTCGCAATGGCTATAGTGGTTGTACCGGGCATTCCGGTAGCTTCGAATACACGTGTAACAAACATATATATATCGTAAAACTTTCAATATATCTCTAGGTGCTGTATACCGACATCTCTGTTCGTTGACTAGGTTGTTGCTATTTCTTGTCTTTTCAATAATGCCGTCTCTCACGATCGTTCCTGAATAAGTAGACGTTCGGCCTACGTGATCTTCCCTAACCGAACGTGAACGATCTCGATCTAGCATTTCGGTCATACTGAGTTACTTCCCCAATGTCCCGATGACACAGTCGTCCAGCTATGATTCTCTCGATACGGTTCGATACCCGGATCTCTCTCGTTTCGTATGTACCTCCGGATACAACTCTCCCCCCCTAAGGGGTGGCTATCCCCTGATGCACCCACTTCACATTTGTATCGGCAGTGGAATCAACTATTGCATAGGAATCAGCATGGGCACTAGACTTGAATTGACAAGGCTCGTTTCTATTTCGGTTCTTGGGTCCGTGCCCTTTCATTTGAGCAGAGGTCATCTGCGTGGCCATTTCGATTTCGTCGCGGGCCGTTGATTGCGCCTCCTACCGCTGCCACGGTCGGGCACTGTCCACCTGTTTTACTCGAGCAGCAAGTTCTCACCAGGGTGGGTCTTTATGTTGATCTCGCCACACTCGCTGAACTTCAGATGATGGAACAGATGGTAGAGCAATGGACCCGGTATGGGATACACCGCGTGTGATTTACCCGCGCCTGGTTGTGACGGGTGGGGCCCCTCGGCCCCAGCTGTGCGGTCTCAGGGTGTCCGCCAGTGGCCCACTTGCACGCACAGGAGTTCTCTGATGTGCACTCCAGTAATGGCTGCGGTGGCGGTGAGTCCGTCCAAATGCAAGTTGGCTTCCGATAGTGTTCACCATACTTGCAGTAAGTACAGAACAGGGGTGGGGGTAACTGGCTGACTACCGGTCGCAGTCGCAGGGCGTTTGGGTAACGTCCTGTAGGGTTTTCCAGAAACCACTGTTTGGGCTTGGGATCTGCACGATGGTATCCAGCGTGCGTTGTACGCACGCGTCCGCCAACACCAGATCGGGGGGACCTCCCGTGGTGCGTGCTTGACTGTACTGTGTGCATGGTGGGCTTGCCCACACCACATCGAAAAATTCAGGTCCGTACTGTCTGGGGTCCCAATCCTCCACTGCTGCAATGTATGTGGACTGCCACACTGGATCGTGATCTAAAGTGACTACGGGCGCTGTGGGGTAGCAACGCACAAATTCCCTTTCCACTGAACCAGTCCCACTGAACATCACCAATATCCTAGCTGATCGGTGTGCCTCCACATCCACGACAGTCACTCTGGCATGCTCACCATCATCTAGTACCTCCACATGCTCCCAGGGTAGACACCCGTCTTCCGGTGAGTGGGTTTCGGGAGCATCACAGGGGTGCTCCAGCAGCTCTGCAAAGGTGGCTCCCAGATACATCACGGTGGTGGCGTCGTGCTGGTATGATCGACGCTGTACCGCCGCGTCCCTCGTCTTGACCTGAGCATCCAATCGAGCTGCCTCAAACTCCTTAAGTTGCTGGTTCTCTCCGCCGCGGTTCGTCTTCTCCCGTGTACGCCACTGATCATGTGCATCTAAGTAACCGGTCCAACGCACTTTCCACTCCTCAATCTGCTTCCCTCGCAGTGACCGCACGCGGTGCGCCAAGATCTTCTCCACTTGTGCCTCCGCCTGACCATCCACTATCACCGCTTCTGGTGTAGGGACGCGTTGTCTCGAAGCGAAAGACTCCGAACCCTGCACGTGGGGCTTCAGCCGGTGTTGTGCGAAAACATCGTGAATGCGCCAGTGCGGAGGCAGTGCGAGGCGATATGACACGGGCGCACCACGGTCCGCCTCGGGGAGTTCGGCCTGTAAATCGCTGTAAAAGCGTTCCACCACCGGGACCGGACCGTGCCAGCGTTTGCTGAGCTTCCTGCACATCTTCCTGTCCATCAAGCTCTCCGTCAGGTGCCGTGCCTCGATCCACACCATGTCACCCACGGCGTACTCCCGATGTACATGTCGCTCGTCGAATTGGGCTCCCTGTCTCTGCTGCGCCAGCTTCAGCCTGCTCCGTGCGTCCCGCAGCTGCGACGAAAAACGATAAGCCATCTCGAGGGCTGTTCCTACCCCCCGTTCGTTGCGCCGAGCCGGTGCACCGCTGCCTCCAAGAACATGTCCAGCGGAGACATTAGCGAAACCCCGTAGCAGAGCTCAAACGGGGTGAAACCCGTGACATCACTTCGGGAGTCATTCACCGCGAACTCAACATTGGTGGCGAAGAGGTCCCAGTCCCCTGGGTTGACATCAACAAAGGACCTTAACATGTCTTCCACAACGCTGTTGGTGTGCTCAGCCTGCCCATCCGAGCGAGGGTTATATGGCGTTGTGGAGGCAACCCGCACCCCCATCAATCTCATGAGCTCCTTCCAGAAGGCATCTTGGTACCTGGGATCCCTGTCGCAGACAATCTTCATCGGTGCTGCCTCCAGACCACGTCGAAGTAGATGCGTGCTACAGTCTGGGCTGAGTTGTCCCCAAAATTCATGGGAACCACATGGATCATTTTGCTCAGGTAAACGTGGCAAAAGCAGCATTCCCGTGTGCTGTTCTCGGGAGACCTGTGACAAAGTCCACGCTCACTGCCTGCCAATTCCTCTCTGGGATGGCATGTGGATTATATAAGTAGTCCATCTGGAAACCCGGTCCTGGGTCGAACCGACTGACATGTGGGACATGAAGTCACCCACCCAGCCACATCCTTAGAGGCATTCTTCCACCAGAATCGCCTCAGCACCCTCTCCAGCGTCTTCTCACGCCCAGTGTGCCCCGCTGCAAGTAAGTCATGTGCCTCTCGGAAGATAACCTCACGGAGGGGGAGTCCTCCCCCAGCACCAGCTGGTAGCGGCCCGCAGCTACTCTCCAAAGCACTTCGCCAATGTTGCGGAAGTCCCGGGTAGCCTGATCGTGGGGCTGATTGCACTCGCTGCCGAATAAGGTGACTACTTTACCGGTAATGCGAATATGGGGTGTGGTAATACCGGGTAATTTACCGGTAATACCATTACCAGTAATTACCAACGCGACATTACCCACACTGTTAAGAGCCTTAATTTAACAATGGGGCTAGGTAATACCCGGTAAATTACCGGCAATACTCTTACCGGTAATTTACCAAAGAAAATACCTAGTCACCATACTGCCGAAGGTCCCTTAGCGGCCAATCCCTGTCATATTCATCTCGCAACGCAGACAGAAATTTGGCGTCGCTGGTCAGTTTACCAGAATCCCTCACCTTTGCAGCCTTGCCAAGCCTCACTACAGGAAGTACCACTCGCGGTTGTCGCACACGGTGCACATTCTGCCGGGTAGGAGGTGCATACACCACCAGGACTGGCCATGGCAGATCCTGCAAGATGCCATCCGAGTCCTCAAATAGCTGAGTAGCCCCACCATGTGAGTCGTGTGTGGGGATAACCTCCTGTACTGTATCCGCATGCCTGCCATCCTGAATAGCTTCCTCCACTGCGGCAAGCGGTTCTGAATGTCCGGCAAAAGGAAGACAGCAGATGTGCTAGAGGGGTCCGCACGCCATTCCTGCACATACTTCTGCAGCATGGCCTCCATCCACTACAGAGGTATCACTGTAGGAGTATGGGGGTGTACACCACACGTGCTTACCCCTCCACTGCGTGTCCGAGTCGTCTATGCTGATCCCCCAGTCCACGTCGATGTCGAACTTTCCATAGAGGGTCTGCAGCTGGTACACCTCATTTCTCACCTTCCATCCTTGACGATCTGCTGATTGCTGCGACTTTAGCGTTGGTGCCTCCTACCGCAGCTGTGACCGGGCGATCCTGTTGCTGAGTCCCCAGCGCTGGCGCCTCCTGTTGCTGGGCGGGGTGCTTGTTCCGGGGTCTTCCTGGCTGGGCCCCGCTTCACCAGCGCCGGTGCCTCCTGTCGCGGCTGCGGCCGGGCATCCTGTTGCTGAGTCTTCAGCGCTGGTGCCTCCTGTTGCTGGGCGAGGTGCTTCCTGGGTCTTCCTGGACCCCGCTTCACCAGCGCTGGTGCCTCCTGCCGCTGCTGCGACCGGGCATCCTCTTGATGGTGAGTCGCTGTCGGCTCTGGGCCTTCAGCGGACAACTCCGGCTGCGTCTGCAACCGGGCGCTGCGGCGCACTGCCACACCCGCTGCCAAGGTTGAGCCTGGTTCCTCACCTGAAGGAGGGAGGTAGTTCTCGATGGCCCGCTCTGCTCTCTGGAGGGTCTCTGCGCCATCTACCCATGCCGCAATGGCCGCGAGCCACTGGGGTCTAGCAGCTGGTGTACTGTCCTCGAATAGGTCCTCGACGCCCAGCACAGACAGTGGGTCCTTCGGGAGTTCGGTCTTCTCATCCACCACACTAGCTTCCTTCAGCCCATCACGCGGGGTCTTCACAGCGTAGTCTGCCCTCCGGGAAAGGGCGTCAGGGACTAGCAGGAGGGTACCCTTCACGTACTCCATGCGGGGAACACCAACCTCCACCAAGTCCATGTACCACCGCGCTTGGCGCCTGCTGAGCTCACTTCCAGGTGACATCAGCCACTCCAGGGGCCGGTGATCTCCTTGCAGGCCGAACTCCGAGAAGATCAGGTAATGCCTCCAAGTCACTGTGGTGCAGTGGTGCAGTGCGCAGAGCTCCCGCTCACCCGTGTGGTAGTTCTGCTCAGCCGCGGAGAACTGGCGACTCTCGTAGGCAATGACCTTCAGTCCCTCCCCAATGTCCTGCATCAGAACTCCTCCCAGTGCTACACCACTGGCGTCCGTCTGCACCAAGAAGGGGGCAGTGCCATCCGCTGCCTTCTTTATGTCCGGGAGGGCCAGCACCGGGGCAGAAGAAAGTTCTGTCTTCAGCTCCTCGAAAGCCCACTGCTGCTGTTCTCCCCATTCCCACGGCACATCCGTTTTGGTGAGGGAGGTGAGGGGCTGGGCGATCTCGGAGAAGCAGTGCACAAACCGGCGGTAATACCCGGCCAATCCAAGAAACTGCCGGACCTGCGTCACCGTCTCCAGCCGTGGCCAGTCCTTGATCGCTGCCACCTTGTCAGGCAACACGACGTTTTTGTAGCTACCCCCTACCATTTTTGTAGCTACCCGGGTTTGTAGCTTAGCTACAAAAGCTGCCGGGGTGGCCCGTTTTGTAGCTATAGCTACAAAAGCTGCCGGGGTGGCCCGTTTTGTAGCTATAGCTACAAAAGCTCCCGGGGTGGCCCATTTTGTAGCTGGCTACAAAATTCACGAAAACGAATTTTCGAGCTATTGGAACCACAAACGATTGACACCGCACATAAATCATAGTACATTTTTATTGAACTAAGAGTACCGCCTACCGCGCAGATGGCATGTAATACGAATATATTAGACAGTTGTATGGAGGATGCCAAGAAATTAATGCTATCAAACTATCATGCATATTAGCACGAGGCAAACATGCAGGCATTTCAGATCGGTCGAAAAGATTAGCAAACACAAATTAGACTCTTAAAAAACAATAGCATAATTAATACCATCCATACTAGGTTGCTAGTTTCTAGTCTAAGGGTTCGACGACCCGTGGGCGATAAGAAAACACGAGCACAGAGCACAGATCCAAAATAATTCCTGGAAACATGTTTCCTGCAGCACACGAGCGTCGACTTAGTCAGGACGTTGGGGAACGAACCCAATACGGACAAACCTATTGCTGTTGGCATTTCGCCCTCGATTGGGAGTTTACACGGAAGACGTTTTAAAAAACAGCGAAACAGTAAACAGGGAAATAGGTTGAGTAATTCTGAAGTAAACCTGCGAATTTCTAAAATAAACAAGCGAATGTCATTTTTGCAAGACTGGAAATTACAGCATGCCACCAGCAACGTTACTGGCGACATCAGAAGGAGCCCGGCGTAAAAAAAGAAACCTGCAAAAAAACGATACGCTAGTCAGTAAAGATGTTGGGACTCGAACCCAAACCGTCGGGCTGTAAATAAGCCCGCCGGTCTCCAAGCACCCCTATCTTCAGCGAGTTTAGTAGAGCTGGAAAGATGCCGCCAGCAACGTTGCTGGCGGCTTCAGAAAATGCACAACATAGTGGCAACCTGCGAAAAATAACGATGCCCGGAGGAGATGTTGGGAATTGAACCCATACTATCAGGCTGCGAAGAAGCCCGACGGTCTCCGAGCATCCCTACAACGTAGGAAACAAGAACCGGGCCAGCAACGGCTAATGTGAAACATCGCACGCAGCGAGGAAAGCCCCCCTCCCCCGCCAGGCTCCACGCATACAGGTTAAAACACGACCGATTCAGGATATCCGCTAGGATAACGAAGTGGCGTGTAAAAGTTGTTAGTCAAACAAGAAAGCAGAATGCTGAAACAGCAGGCATGAAACAGGCGGCGCAAGAAGAGAGCTTGAAGAATGGTGAAGGTGTGGCAAATCGGGATCTAATATGAGATTTCCTCAATCGTGGATGCGCGATCGTCAGAGCTCGTCGGGGCCGCGTGACTCCTGAAATATCTGAAGTAGGAAAGGTGACTGGTGAGACGATCTTGAAGCACGAGATGCGTGACATATATCCGATCGAGTCTGCTAGTTGTGACTAAAGATCGAACGGACAGTCCGTCAGCCAGTCGGTTATTATTTCGATCGGGCGGTCGAACGGTCGCCATACAGTCGATGTAAGACTGAATGTTATGGTCGACGACAAATATAAATTATAAAAACTGTGCTCTCAAAATTTTGATATCTTTATCTACTCTATCTGCTTCCTTTCTGACCTGGACTCGCCCCGTACCGTAGGATGCACTGGGTAGTATGGCTACAAACAATCTGGGGGCGGTGTCGTGTGGTGATGCATCCTGACGCACACTGTTAACACTGGGGTGTGCCCTGGAAAAATCCTGGGAATTTCCCCTTTCCCCTATAAGGGAACGAAGATTGTCCCAGAATTTCCGGGGGAAATTCCCGGTCGGTTCTGGGACACCTACAAAAACGAAGATTGTCCCAGAATTTCCGGGGGAAATTCCCGGTCGGTTCTGGGACACCTACAAAAATGTCACAGTAGCTACAAAAATGGTAGGGGGTAGCTACAAAATGACCCCGTTATCACCTTGTCATGCTGTGGCTGGCAACCCTTGGCCGACAGAGTATGGCCAAGGAACCGCAGGGACTCCTTCTTACACATGCATCTGCGCCTTGGAGTCCTTAAGGTACACCCCAGCTTCCTGACAGGTCTCCAGAAACATAATGCTTCACATGGTTGTGGTGCGCCTCGATGTCATCGCCCTTAGTGAACACAACCACGTCGTCAATGAAGATACGCACAACGGGAAGGTGGCCCAGCGCCCTCTGCATGCGTCGTTGGTACTGGGAGGGGGAGTTCTGCAGTTCCTGTGGCATCACCAACCACTCATACATACGCACCCATCTGCGTGGTGAACGCCGTCTTCTCCACATCTTCCTCGGCCATTGGGACTTGCCAGAACCCATCTACAGCATCGAGGGAGGAGAAGAATGTCGCCCCCTGCATCTCGTCGAACATGAGTTGAATGTCTGGCAGTGGGTACCGATCCCGAACCGTCTGCTGGTTCAGCTGGCGGTAGTCCACCACCAGCCGAAGCGTTTTGGGGTCCCCTGGTTGGCTTTGGCACCATCAAGCAGGGGGCTGCGTATGGGCTGCAGGAAGGTCGAATGTACCCTTTCTCCATAAGCTGCTCCACGCGCTCGCGGAGCTGTCGCAGCTCTTCCACCGACATCCTGTAGGGTCTTCTGCACGGTGCTCCCCCTTCTGCGTCGGCTTTGCGGGTGATTCTGGTCATGTCCTCGGTGGTGCGCCGCAGCTTGGACGCCTCCGGCAGTGCCTTCCGCAACGTCTCGGAGTACTTCACGAAAAAGTCCTGGAACCGTTGCCTCCAGATCGGTGATATCTTGGCGTCACGGGTGTCCGGGTCCGGAGGTTTGACTGAGGCCTCCTCAGCCACCTTCTCCTCGGCGCCCGGCAGGTCAGATGCCACCGCCGCAAAGACACCCTGCGATCCATCCTTGGCCGCCTCCGCCATGATCGACCACTGCGGCTGCGCCTCCACATCCCCCGCCTGACGCCGGGTCTCTGCATGAACCAGGTATTTCTTCAATTGTGCCGCAGTCAGGAACACCTCCTCCGATGAGCCCCGCACCCTGGGTCTTGCCTTGCGCTACCCCAGGGCTACAGCCGCTTAGGGTCACACGCTGACTCCCCGCTCCCTTCGACTTCTTAGTGGAAAAGGATACTGACCCATTACCGGCGGCGTAGTCCAGGGTCACTGGTGACAGGCTGCGGAGCCATCTGCCGCCCAGGACCACATCCACCTAAGGGCCCAGCGGCAACACCCGGAGCATCATGTTGCTCTCGCAGTAGTCAAGGGCAAAATGGTTATCGAGGAATAGAAAAGTGCATAATGGGGAATAGAAATTATGTCCTGTTTTGGGGGGATAAATTTGTGACACAGGCACATGCGTGTAATATCACCGTGTGTATTATTTTGCCCCCACCCCACCTCTGTTCACTTGGTTATTGCAAACATGAGGAAGCCTTTGAAAAGGTACAGCAGGGTGTGCCTTTCTTGCGACAACGGCGGTTATCGTTGTACTATTGAACACACTGATGGTATGCATTTTAGTGTCCTCTATTCAAGAAAGAGGACACGGTAAAAGATTCTCCATCAAAAATGAAAGGTGCGTTGCCCTTGCTTTCCACGGTTCCCTTGTACAGTTGACTACATAATAAGTGTTAGGAACAACTTTTTTTGCGCAAGCAAGATTACGGGGCTTTCATTGAACCAGATACGGGGCTTTCGTTGAACCAGATACGGGACTTTCATTGAACTAGATGCAGGGCTTTCGTTGAACCAGATACGGGGCTTTCAGTGAACCAGGTACGTGGCTTTCATTGAGGCACAGACTTGTGGGGTTGGTCCGGTGTCGTACGACGCCATCGACAAATATACCCCTTCCCTACAAATTATTGGCCTGTCCACACGCGTGGAAATTCAGATGAACGACGCGTGGATTGCAGATGGACGCCGTATGGACGCTTTTTTTGCAAAATCCACACGTGTGAAAATGTCTAATTTGCAAAAGTGATGTTCATACGGTGTCCATACGATAAATCCACACGTCGTCCATACGTGTGCTCCCGTGTGGACGACGTATGCTAGTTTACCTGATTTTATTACGCGTGTGGACGCTCCGTACACTGCCCGACCGTATGGATAGGTGCCGTCCATACGCATGAACCGTTGGAAATTGCTGTCCACACGTGCGGACAGCGAGGAATGCCGCTTCTACCCCTCCTCAGCCATATGGACACCATGGGGACGTGTCCCTGGACGGTACCGACGCGTACGGACGACGTGTGGACGGGCGTATGGACAGTGTGAGGCCCGTGCCGTGCCAGTCTTTTGCGCTTGTCCGCACGTGTGGACAGCCATTGCACCCGGGCCTGGGTGTACCCGAGCACTGCTTGCCCCTTCCTCAGCCATATGGACACCATGTGGACGTGTCCCTGGACGAACCCATGCGTACGGACGACGTGTGGACGGGCGTATGGACAGTGTGAGGCCCGTGCCGTGCCACTCTTTTGTGCTTGTCCGCACGTGTGGACAGCCATTGCACCCGGGCCTGGGTGTACCCGAGCATTTCCTGCCCCTTCATCAGCCACATGGGCACCATGGGGACGTGTCCCTGGACCGTACGGACGCGTACGGACGACGTGTGGACGGGCGTATGGACAGTGTGAGACCCGTGCTGCGCCACTCGTTTGCGCTTGTCCGCACGTGTGGACAGCCATTGCACCCGGGCCTGGGTGTGCCCGAGCATTTCCTGCCCCTTCATCAGCCATGTGGGCACCATGGAGGCGTGTCACCGATCGAACCCATGCGTACGGACGACGTGTGGACAGACGTATGGACGATCGGAATTCGCCAATCCATACGTATGGACGTCGAAATTGGAGTTTGTTGAAACACGCGTGTGGACACATACATCCGCGCGTGTGGATAAGAGTTTACCCGCATGGATTAGCGGAATCATGCGTGTGAATACAGGTATCCGCCTACATACGGTTTATTTACATATATATTACATCGTGTATCATCCGCAATCATCTGAATCAGATGAGCTACTACTGTCATCCTCGCTACTACTGTTACCATCGAGTTCACGGAAGAAATCCGCCTTGCGATCCAACACAACTTGCAAGCAATCAGTTCGTCGTCGAATGGCCAAAGGGACAGCATTTCCTTTGAACCGGGCAAGCCAAGCCGGCATGAAAGGAACATCCTGAATTACCACTTGATTCTCAATGCTGTTTGCGCGAACGAATGGCTGAGACACGTCCCATGGCATGTCTTTGCGCAGGTAAATGTTCTTGCTGATGTCGTCCGCAAGCGCAGCCGCCTTTGGGTACCAACGGGCCTTCAACAGAAAGATCTCGTGACCGGGAAGGTCAAGCTTGACAATCTTCATGATTTCCCCATACCTATCTTCAACGTCATCGTCCGGTATCTCGCCTGTAAGAAGTTGGGCTTGAGTTGGCACTCCCGGAGTTCGAAAGATGCTCTTGAAATACCGTTGACAGCTCTTCAAACCAATGTCGCTGTCGTGCACTCGGAAATCTTCACGCCCGATCTTGATGCTAGGATACTCCGTCCACGGGGCGATGCCGGCTAAGGCGAAGGCCTGCTCCTCCTCGGTGAAAGGCTGAATCTGCAAAGTTGTTGGGCACCTCCGCCACGTGTCCGGTTGTAGAAACACCGGAACCACGTCATTCGTCATCGGCCTTCGACGACCCGCCCGTCGGTTGCGACGATTCCGTTGCAGAGCGTTCCTGCATTCGCAAGGTACACACGGGTGGACTCAGTGTTCCGTACGTTGTCATACGGTGGCCGTACGCCGTCCATACGCCATCCACATGGCATTTGCACAATTTACAGACACGCATATGAGTTGGTACCTGTTGAATAAGGCGAGTCTGTCGTCGAAATTTTTGCACAGAATGTCGTACTCGGGGAACTCGGTACGAAGATAAACTTGAATCTTTTCCCTGTCATCTGTTGCGATTGACGCCGCGCAAGTGAATTAGTTGTCTCACAAGAAGACTGAAGAGAGAAAAAACGGACAATAGTGAAAACCTATCCGTGCGTACGGACAGGTATTCCACACGTGTGGGCGGCGTCGTCCGCACGGAAGGCCCTTCGTCCACGCGCTTGGACAAGTGCTATTGATCAAACGGACAATAGTAAAGTACTGTCCGTGCGTATGGATCGTTGTCCACGCGTGTGAACAACTACGTGCAAACGTACTTACAAAGCATCCACACGCATGGACAGACTGACATGCATGGTACACATAATACTTATGGATGTGCTCACCAGCGGATGGCCGCACAGTGCTTGATTTTGTTGTAAAGATGTTCTGCTTTGCAGGAGGTCGATAATGCGGAGCTCGACCAATTCGATGCATCTGCTTGATGCCCGCAACCATGGAAACCGTTCGCCGCAACTCCAATCCTTTCATCATGCTGGCGACTGGTTGTGAGCGGGTCTTGATGGACAGCTTCAACAACCCGAAATAGTCTTCGAAGACATACATCCAGATTTCCCGTGCAGGGCCGTTGTCCTTCAGCTGGTCGACAATGTGCACGAGAAGATGCGACATAATCACCAACGCCTCAGGGGTGTTGTTCCGCTCCATCTCATCTCTCAACTTCATGACTCGGCTCTGCAGCTTGTTCATTTCCTGAAAGGCAAAATGAGAGGCAACCTTAATCTCGAACCGGGACATGACAGGTGTGAATACTGGAGGAACACCCGGATGGACAACGACTTCATACGTCGTCCGTGCGGCGTCCGTACGGTGTCCACACCGAAGCACACGTGGATTAGGCTAATTAACGTACCTCTGGATCAATTGAGGGGGCGGTTAATTCTCGAACCACCACCGCAAATTCGCCGACGAACTTCGCGTATTGTGGACGGAGAACTTGCCCGTCAGCATTTTGCCAGGATGCAATAACGCCCAGTATCCCAGAAGTGAGGGATACCACCAGCTCCGCGGCCTTCATCTTCCGCACCTTATTCGGGCTGTTGTACTTCTCCTGCAAAAGTTTCTTAGGTAGAGGTCCCATATTTGTCGGGAGCTTCAGACTTCGTACCCACTTGATTGCACCGGTCTTTGCGATCGGTGACAGTCCCCACGGTGATGGTTTGTCTGCGAAGAATTTACATTGTTAGGCATACAGTGGAGGGTCCATACGTCGTCCGAACGGTGGCATAGGACGTCCGTCCGGACGGAACAAGGTGTCCACCCGTATGGAACAGCAGAAACTCGCAAACGACCTACCAGCTTACCTGCCAGTCGCTTCGCAGCAGATCTTCGATCGTTTACATTTCTGGGTGGGGTGCGATAACCCACGATCGATGGACCTTCATCTTTCGCGCATAGTTGCGTGTGTTCGGTCCCCAACCATCACCAAAAATCACGCAGTGGACGCCGTGAATCAGGTTGTACAAGATGTGCATCAAGTCGAGAAGGTAGTCTTTTACAACGTCAAAATCAGGAATGATTGACATCGGGCATGGTTCCTTGACCCCGCTCTGCTTCATGAATTCCTCGATGATTGATTTAGGCACTCGTCCCTCTCTGATCATCTTGGCGTGGAGCTGTTGGGTTTCGCGGACTTCGCTGTTGGTGCGAAGAGGAATTGATTCACCTGCTCAATGCCGGCGGAGAAAATCAACACAACACGCTTAGACGGTGAATCACGCGTACGGATGACATATGGTTCCGTCGTCCACGCGTATGGACGCCGGTATCCACTAGCCCGAACAGGGTGTTCTTTAACACATAATGTAAGCTAAAAATCCACGAGCTGTCCGGGGGGTGTCCACACGGTGGGCACACGTACAGCCGAAGAAGGAAAGGGGACAAACGAAGGGGTCATGCGTTTACCTGGTTGCAGTCCTTGGTGTAGTGAGGAATATATGATTTTCGTTAGACCAGATGTAGATTTCTCAGTACCCCGTATCCAGCATCTTAGGCAACCTAAGTACGAATTAGATCCCAATCGTCTCGCTGCGTCGCTCAAGCCAACGTAGTCTTCGAGCACTTTGTACAGCACGAGCTTGAACGTGAAAACCGTGTTGGTAATCACATCGAACATGCGTACGCCGATAGTCAGTCTGTTACCCTCCAAGGTGAACATGTCGTAGAACTTGCTGCTGACTTTCGGTTTTCCATCCCAGATTCCCCAAGTCATCACGTATTCTCGTTTGCAGCGAATTTCTCCTCGGAAATTGACAATCGTAAAACACAGCGGAGTCACCGTGCGTATGCCGTCGTTGAAGGATTGGACGCCATCCGCACACGCCATGATGGCAATGTTCCTCGGGTCTTTAAAGACGTCCCACTTGTTGCGAACGAAGTTGAGAAATCCTGGCGAGTCTGCACGAGCATTGGGAAACGATACATGAGAATTCCTTACACTAACTGTCCACACGGGTGGATAACTAAGTACACACGTACGGACGACGAGCGAACGAATTGTCCATACGGTGTTCACACTCATGGACAGGTTTGCACGAGCTCTGGGAAATGGCACCTAAGATTTCCGCAATTAAACTGTTCACACGAGTGGATAACGAGGTCCGTGCGTACGGACGGCGTACGTATTTACCATCCATATGGTGTTCACCTACATGGACGAGTTTGCACGAGCAGTGGGAAATACGACATACGAATTCCGCACTTGCTTCGTCCACACGGGTGGACGATGCTAATCGTACCCACGGACGATGTACAGTCCTTACGTCCATGCGGTGTACACAGTCACGGATTGAAATTTCGGAGTAAACTCACCCAGTATACCATGTACCTCCGCTCGGGGGTCTTTGTCCAACATGCCTTCTTTCCACCACGTACGCGCTAGCATGGCTAACTCCGGCGTCAGGAAGAATACGGTGAACAGCGTTTCGAGCGGCCACCATCGAAAAATACAGCGAGCTCGACCAGGAATGTATACCCCCTTCACCGTCTTTCCGTCCTCGTATCTCGGTTCCAGGCATTTCGGACACTTGTCGCGGTTGGCGTGCTCGTCCTGAAAGAATTCGGAGCACTCGGGGCAAACGTCCACTTCGTTGTATCCCTTGAACATCTCCTTCCACTTCTGCAATACTTGTGCATAGGTAGATGGAACCTCTGCGATGTGAGTATGTGCACTATCGGCTACTTTGTCGACGTAGTGAACACGCAGAATGTTCAGAATCGCATCGAAGTAGGCCTGCGAGCTGTTGTGGTGGTTGTGGGAGACGAGAAGATCCAACACGAAATTGTTCGCCACAACGTCAGCGGACGCTTGGACGTTTTCTAGACTTTCCTGCGCACACAAACACACACACACACACACATCCTCAAAGAAGGCATGAATGTGATGAATGCCGATGAATTGCTGACTTAGCTGATAAGGAAGACCTACCTCTGCGCTTGGGTCCTCTTGAGGTCCCAAGAAGAGCCGATTGATTTTTTTGATCGTCGCATCTGCTGCCTCGTGGATGGCAACATCTTCTGGGAATTCCTCCTCCTCACTATGTTCATCTTGTTGTCGCTCTGGTGACGGCGATCGATCACCATAAAGTCCATTGGCACGCACGTGCCGGAGAGTTTGCTTACTGGATAACCACCTTTCACCATTGCATTCAACGCAGGGACAAAATGACATCTTTGGTCGTCCGTGCGTCGTACGTACGGCGTTCGTACGCTAGGCTTAGGTTTCCAGCGTATGGACAACGGTGTTCATACGTTCCATGTCACATCTGCGCGAATGCACCGACACTTACGTCAAGGTTGTAAACTCGTGGTCCACACGTTAGATTAAGGATGGACGCTATGTGTTGTCCGTGTGGATTCCGCAAGCATTCTAGTCCATGAGAGCGGTTGTCCACACGCGTGGAAACGTCAGTTAGCTGTCCATGTGGGGTTCGTACGAATTTTCGTATGAATAAGCACATTTCCACACGTGGGCATGTCCCATGGACGGTCTGTCCATATGGTTGGAAAAATCAGCACATTTTGAACAGTCCGCATGGATGGATAGGGAAAGCACACGCTGAATTACGAGTTTTCGTACGACTTTATAGTGTTTGTACGCTTTTTGTTGAAAAATGTCCACACGCGTGGAAACGTCAGTTAGCAGTCCATACGCTGTCCATCTGAGTTAGCCTTGACTGTCCGTATGATTCATGTCCCATGGACGGCCTTTTTCAGACCGTCCATATGACATGAAACTGGACCTCATGGAAAATAAAAACATACAAACCGTATGGACAGCGTACGGACAGCACATTTTACCACACGGTGGACACTTGGGTAGAAATACTTAGCGAAAAAATGGCAAAAAAAAATCCCTTAAAAAGGCCGATGGAGGGCTAAAATCGGAGCGGGGGGACAAAAAAATAATTAAGCGGGAGGGGGGTTAGACGCCCTCTCGCTGCTTGCTATTTACCCCAGAACAGGCACTCAGTGGGATTGTTTCCCAGCGGACAGTGCAATCGACGGTCCAGATGAACCCCCCACTCTTAATCGGACGGTCTCCATGAGTTACTGAGACTTAAAATTGCATGAAGGCGTGGGTGGGCACCCACGGCGCCCCTTGTAGACTAGCGCGTTGTCGGCGGCAATCGCCCATATCGCTACCCCACAAGGGGGACCGTGGATGCCCATGCCTTCACGGGGATTTGAACCCCGTACCCTCGCGTACAACGCGTTCGGCTTACCAACATTTGACCACTCGGCCACGCACCCACGGTGATGGAAACCTGCTGCACCGCAAAACTTATATTCATAAAATCGCGTTTCCCTACAGAGAGGACTCTGATACCAATTTGAAAAAGAAAAAAGAAATCGAGACATGCATGTGCAAAATCGCCCATGGACGACGCTGTCTCATACACCAGCTCAACGGTCATACGTTCGGACGCCCGTACTGTACGGATGAACGCCACGAAGGCAGCGCTGTCCACGCCCGTGAATACCGTTTTCATGCCATCGCCGCCAAAAGTAAGCCAAATACAAACGCCCACAGTCCTCCAGCAAACGAACCTCCTCGCTTTTTTGTTTCGTAAGTTCCCAACATGACCAGATTGCGAGTTCAGCCCGGAAGACAACGCACACAGAAACCAAAATCCCCACCCCCCGCCCCCACTTCCACGACACCGACCCGTCGCCAAACCAACTTGGTCGAGGCGACCGGGTCAAACTCCGCGATGCAGCAAATGATGCAGCAAATGCAGAGCATGCAGCAGCAAATGCTGATGTTTGCAGGGGCTGCCGGGGCGGGGGGTGCAGCCAACCCTGCAGAGGCTGCGCAGGCCGCAAATACAGAGCGGTTGGTGTTGGACCCGGGCGCCCAAGTTTTAAACGACATGAAGGAAGACGCCCGGGAGATAATCGACGACTGGCATGGAACAGGCAAGCTGCCCCCTGGGACGATCGCCGTCATCGGGGTGGCCGTGCACAACAAGATATCCAAGCATATCCAGTCCCGACACCCGCAGGTGCCCCTGCGCATGGTCAAAACATACGTCACCAACCGGTTGAGTTATTTAAAAAATACCTCGGATGGGCCCGGTCGCTGGAAATTTAAGGTCACCCAGGACTTCCCCGACGGGTTTCACATCCGGTACAAGGGTCCAGCGGCCGGGTACAAGGTGTACGGGCACAGGGATATGCCGCCCCCGGAGGAGACAGATGCGTGCCTGCAGGTGGCTCTGGCAGTGGCTGCTGGGAACCCACTCACCGAAGGCAAGCACTTTGAGATCTTCAAAGCGCTTGGTGCCCAAGCCCCTGAAGCCCCTGAAAAGAAACCGAAGGTAACTTTTGTGCTCTTCCGCATGTAAACTGCGGTGTCCACTCGCTGTCCAACGGTGTCCAGGCGCGTGGTTATGTGAACCCTTTTTCAACTTGTGCCGCTTGATTGTTTCCACGCTTATGAACCACGTAGTTTGCACGTTGTCCACAGGGGTGTACGTTTTGGCTAGTGAGCGCCAGTTCTTAACTGTTTTTCTTATATGTTTCCACGCGTGTGTCGCCCGTACGAACGACTTAGTCCATACGTCGTCCCCACGGTGTCCAGGTGGAAGCGCCCCAACAGACGGTCTCCGAAGGGTCGGCGCCGCAGGCAGACGAGCACTCCCCCAACCTGGAGGGCCCCTTGGCTGTCGGGGACCAGGTTGACGTGTTTGCCACCGCCCAGGCGGACGTGGGTCGTATCGGTGACGGTTACGACACCGGCAAGGCCACCAAAACTGGCCTTTCCAACCTCGTCATCGGTCGGGCAACCGTCGCCGCCATCGGGCCGGGGAAATCCTTAAACGAGAAGCCGATGCTTTTGCCCAGCGATACCTACGAGCTGTACGTGGAGTTTGTGGTGCACCTCCCAGAGAAGGGGGACTTTTACCCCGTGGAGAGGATGTTATCCCACCACATGTCCATGGTGGATGAGCTCGTGAGTGCCGAGCAACTCCGCATCGGGTCGGCTGCCAAAACGATAGAGAGGCTGGAGCACAACCTCCAGTCAGTTATAGTAAAAAAAATGTTATCTGGCAAGTCCTCCCTCCCTCCCTGCCTTCCCCTGCAACGTTCACATTTTCACCTTTTGCACTTACGCGAACGTCCATGTGTATATGTGTGCGTGGTGTTGTTTTGCTGTCCATACGCGTGGACACCATTTATTGTGCCGTCCATACGGGTGGAAGGCGGTGTACATATGTAAGGACTACATAAGAGGCGTGTCCAGGGGGCATCACCTCTATATTCACCGGTATCCTCTGTACTCCTCTTGATATTTCCCGGTATTTCCCAGTATTTGCGGACGCCTCTTATGTAGTGAGCACACCTGGTCATCTCCGGCACGCACCACTGGACACCTACTGTTATTCTGCGTTGGTCCTTACTGTGGATTTGCATGGGTCTTGCAGGTGTCATGCAGATGTCCCCTTATAAAAATAACTATTTTTTTGCCAGAAAATGTGACGAAAATGAAAAAGGTGGCAGATTAGGCCATATTACGGTTATGTATAAGATAATGGGAATATGGCCTAAAGTGCCACCTTTTTGATTCATCTGATTTTTCACCGCGTTCACACGCTGTTTTGTATCAGAATTATCGGAATTATATTTTAGATTTTCTGAATTTGAAATATTTTTGCTTGTTCGCCGCGATGGGCACGCTGTTTTGTATCATTTATGTATTTTAGATTTTCTGAATTTAAAAAGGTGGCAGATTAGGCCATATTCACATTATCTATATATAGTCCGTAATATGGCCTAATCTGCCACCTTTTGATTTCGCTGTTATGAATCGCGGTTCTATCCATGGGGCATCACCCAGGTTATTTACGGGAAATATTTTTTATTGTTCACCGCAAATTATGTAGATAACGGCACAACTTCCCACGTTTCCCAATTGATATCGCCCTTGTCATACTTGAAGTTAAATGTCTTTGGCTCGGCCCTTGACTCCATACTCAAGGACCGTACACCTTCATGTTTACAAGGATGCCTAATAACCATATTGCTCATCTTGACTGGTGTATGTAGTTTGCGGTTGATGACCATATCTTTCATAACATCGTGATTGATATGTTGCAGGTTATCTACGCTCAAAGAGAATCCCTTAATCTTGGTCATGGTGTAACCATCAGCAAACTTCATACTGTATGACTTTGGTCCTGTTGCCAAGAACTCGATACACTTACCATGGTCCCTTTCTAAATGTTGCAATTCACATTTCAGGAAACCCAACCATGGCTGTCGATATGCATTGCCATGATATATGTGATAGTTTTCAGGAGTTTCGCTATATATTATTGAGTCGCAATCAAAGTAAAGCACATTGGCGAAGCCTGCTGCCTCTATTAACTGATACAACTTTAATCTACCGTAACTGGTTATGAATGCAGCCAGAACCTCGTTGGTCGAAAATCTGGTGTCTGAAAATACTTCTGAATTTTCAGTGAAGTTCATCAAGACCATTTCGTTGTCGTCGCTCCCAACGAACTCATACTTACAATCATACCTTTTATTGCTAATGGTATTGTAGAACTCACCTGGATTTTGGATAACCTTGCTCTTAGATTTATTCTGACGCTCTCCCAATTTACCGTAAAGTATATTTTGCATGTCTTTGGAGACCTGTCTCATTCCTGGATTGCATTTGATATTTGCCTTGTCCAACTTGACACCTTCATGCAACTTGAACTGGTCGATAAACTCGTCGATGTCTCCATCAGGAGGTCCGGAGGCTTCTGTTTTTAGTTTCAAAAACTTATCAATGTAACCGGCAAACAGGTCATTGGTGGTGTCCTTCCAATGTTTTATCTCGTATATAGCATTAATAATGTATCCTTTTTCGATGGCCTTCTCCAGCTCCACCGTTGTCCACGTGTCAACCATTTCGTACAGTGGAAATACCAGCTTACCTGTTTTATTATCAACGTGAGGAAGAACGCCAAATTTAAGATGTTTTGGAGGAGCAATTTTGCATTTTACCAAACCGAAATAGCCATGAAGTGTCTTAACGTCTCTTATAACCTCGGGATGACCTTTGGGAAACTTGTTCGTTTTCATGACACTTGGGTACATGGAATTATAGTCGAGGTATCGTATGTGCTCGTTGTGGTTGACCTCGTAGTACAACTTACCCAGGTCTACTCTCCCTCCATGATATACGTCTCTATCCACGATAGGAGAAGCCAACTTCTGTCGCTCTAAAAAGTCTTTACCAATCTCGGACAATTTCAGCCGATTTACTGTTTCATCCCATGCCGACTCCCAGATATACTCAAGATTATATCCTGCTGCATTGATATCATCCAGTCTCTTCATCGTTTGCCGATTGACCTCACCAAACGTCATACCCGATTTACGCCCTTGTTGATACTGAATATCGTCTTTGTGGTATTTCTTCAGGTCTGCATGAAACCAGCTTCCGAGGAACTCATACACCGTGTTGGTGGTGTCGTCAAAAGCATCGACATATATCTGTAAATCTGTAAGTTTATAGTTTCGTTTGCCATCGTAATCGCGTTTGAGCTTGGCTGACGTAGTGTGGACAATGTAATCCAACCACTGATTCTCTTTGATAGATGCATTCTGCGACTTGACCAATGATTGCAATATAGCCACTGAATCCTTTGGCATGCACTCACTTCTCCATATATTAATCGCCAGTTGTGCCAACGTCAGATAGCTAAACGGGTCAAACTTGTTGTCGGTTATCTTTAGAAAACATTCCCTGAAAGCGAACACTGCACGGCGTAGGATGGTCACATCGTCATGGCAATATCGTGCAATCTCTTTTGGATTTTCAAATATAAAACACTTGCTCTTTTTCTCATGCCACCATTTGTATAATTTTTGATAAGCTTCTGGTTGAAGTATCTCGGGATTGTAATACTTGATGTCAGGATACAAACCGATGTATGTCTCATTTTCCAACGTGTTAAAGAGATGTGGGTAATACCCTTTTGATATTTCGTTTTCAAAGCCAAACATCTCCGGTAGAGCATGCAATGGACGTGACATGAACATATATGAATCAACAAACCTCACGTTGGCAATCTTGACACACAATATATCAGCCCCTGTGTACAATATATCCTTTGGAGGTTTCCTTTGGACGTTGATGACATGCTCCACTATCAATCTAAAGTCGAACTTGGAACCGCAATGAGCGATGAATGTGTGGCCAGCATGTTTGTCTAGACAGGCCCATTCAAGAAACTCTCCGATGGTTTTATGAATCACATGTGTACCATCATGGTACTGACTTTCACAATGATTTACAACCAGCCTACCGTCGTCGTTTCGAGTTTCAAAATCGAAACACACAATTGATTCAGGTGATAGTATGGACTTCGGTTTGACCTGTGTCATGTAGCATCTGTGTTCATATAGATTACAAACGACCTTACAGTTTGGGCATGCTTTGTATCCACACATGTGTTTCTCCTTAGGATTGAACTTGACATTGCACATCTTACATTTGTGAAGCTGATTGCACGTCACCAATTCTGTGTGCAGATTGTAACATTCTTCGTTCATGAATTTACGATTGCAAATATCACAATGATGCCATTGCTTGTTTCCTTTTGTCAACCGTACATCCTTGCTGGCAAATATGCATTTTTGAGATTTACACTGGGTGCACGATGGCCGATAAGTTTTCCCTCTGAAGCAATCAATACGCGTGATAGGTTCATAATGATTGTCGTGCAACAATATATGAAAGCTGTCATTATAACTTGAATACTCATTGTGTTCGTTGAAGTACGGCGGGTAATACATGATTGGTTCACCGCCAAGTCGTTCAGTGATACCCCACACAAATATATTTCTGCTGTAATGCCTCTCTAAAACTGGAAAGTCTTCGATATTGATTCCTTCGTCAGCATCCTTTTTCGCAAACAATTCCAAACGCAATCGAACGGAAACTGATGTTATGTTGCCCTTGTGACCGCTGGCGTCTCGTTTCAGTTGTTTCCACTTATTCTCGTATTGATTTTTACATACAAAATTGTCGCTTAGCATTGAATCTAATTTCCGTTTTCTATCAAGCAGTTCCAAAGATTTGATGCCACAGTTATTGCGGGATTCAATCTTAATGACACATTGCTTCAGTCGTAATTCTACGGTGTTTTTTGGTGCGGCTAAGCATCGAGACCCCTTGCCTTCTGGTGGTTTTGAAGAGTAATATTCAACTTCGATATCTTTGGCAACCTCGACGGACTTTTTGCTGCTATCACCACCCTTCGGACTTTGCAGCATCTCTTCAAATTTCATCATAACATCTTCACGATTTGAACCTTTGACCCACTTGGATGTAGTCCCATCCTCGAACACCGCTCTAATTGATACTTGCTCAACGCCTTTTGTCTTCTCCGGTAACCAATAGTTTAAACTGCTACCATCGGGTGCTGCTCTTTCAAGAAACGTTGTAAAGGGAACCTTAAGTTTTTCAACGTCTGTGCTAAACTTCTTTATATGTCTCTTGGAATCTCCGACGGTATACTTATTGATTTCATCAAGTCTACTTTGTTCTTTGGCAGGCTTTTTACCTATCTTGGTCCATTGTCGCCTGGTGACTTTCTCAACCTTCTCTTTCGATTTCCGATAGTTCTTCTTGTAATCACGTATAGCTTTGGCTCTATCATCACCGGTTAGGTTTCTACTTTGTAAATTTTCCCAATCTGCAGCAGTGAGCTTATGGCGTGCCTCAGGATTTTGCTTTCTCAATTTAGGGGGCATCTTCCTATACTATATAAATTATATTTTTGTGGCATCACCGCGACTTTTTTTCATTTGTTTTTTCATTTGTTTTTTCATTTTTATACGTTTCTCAATATCATCAATGGCTTTTCGATAATTTGAAACACCGGTGTACTCTTCGGTAGGTCGTTGAAATACTGAGTCACCCGTTATTGTGCCAATGCTTGTTTGGTCTAAAGGTGCTACCATGATAGGAGCTATCCTACGAGGTGCTTTGGTCGGCAAAGCAGCATCTTTGACGGGCTGTTGATACACCGGTTGTCCTGATGGAGTACCATGGTCTAAGGCGGTTCTACTTTTGTTAGCAGTTGTCTTTTTAACAACTGGTCGGCCTCGTAAGCCTTTCAGCTTTTCAGCTTGTGTCATCTTACCCTTCTTTTTAATCCCGTGTTCGGCTCTATGTTCGGCTCCGCAAGATTTTAACTTTGTTATCCAAGTTTCTCTGGTCATGTATACATTAGGAATCAAAAAAGGTGGCAGATTAGGTCATATTATGGTTATGTATAAGATAATGGGAATATGGCCTAATCTGCCACCTTTTTTGATTTCATCGAGAAATCGTAAGTCAAATTCAGAAATATTATTTTCTTAAGGTATCTTATAGTGACCCAATGCCAGTCAAAGGGCAGAAGATTACCGATAGTGAAACGTTGGAACGTCTCGCCAAAATGAGAGAGAAAGCTTTAGAGACACGTCGGGCGAAGGCAAAAGTCAAATCTGATTTGAAAATGGCGGAACAACTTAAGGAAAATGAGAAAGTTGTGGCAGCTCAGGAAACCATTAAAAAAGCTACAACTACGATTAAACCGGAACCGCAGCCAGAATCGGACCCTGAACCTGAGGTTGAACACGTCGTTGTTAAAAAACCTAAGGCACCTAAAAAGAAACCCAAGAAGCAGGTAGTAATAGTTGAATCTGATAGTTCTGAATCAGAAGAAGAACCAGAGGTCATTGTTAGGAAGTCCACACGGCGTAAGCAAAGCCGAGTTGCATCTATATCCCCACCACCTCGTAAGAAAGATGCAGAATTACATCCTCATTATGACAAAGCGTACAACAGTCTATTTCTATCGTTATAGTATATGCAGTTTCAAAGACTGAAAGATAAATCATATGATATTCAAGTGCCAAAGAGTTCAGCGTTTCCAATTGACACACCCGATGATTTTATTCAATTGCACGGGGTCATATTGGCGTGTGCGAAAAGGGGTACGGGCAAGAGCTGTAGTCTTACACACCTACTTCGATTGATGAAACAAAACAATGCTTTAGACAGACTTATCTTAGTGTCACCAACATATCATAACAATATGCATTATTACAAAGACTTACCGCTTGATGAAGGTGATGTATTAGAGCCTACCGTCGATGTCCCCCAACAGATTGAAGGCATCCTTGATACCGAAGCTCAAGAGTACGATGAATATCAAGAGAAGATGGAACGGTATAAGAAGTTAATGAAAATGTTAAACAATCATAATATCAGTGTGTATGAGATTCCCGGTGAATTGATGTTGGAATTTGGGGACGAGAATGGTAATATACTTCCTCCACAACACAAGTATGGTGGCAAACGGCCAGTAATCGCCGCCTTCTTTGATGATACACAAGACACCGACATGATGAGACCATCGAGTAAGCTCAGCAACATGGTTATCAAACATAGACATCTTGGAAAGCTTAAGGACGGTGCCCTTGGAGTGACCCTGCTCTTCGCCACACAAAATTACACGAGCTCGAGTGGGGGACTGTTAAAATCTATACGAGGCAACCTTACACATATGTTAGTGTTCCGAAATAAGAATCAAAAAGAGATAGATAAGATTGGTGAGGAAGTTGGTGGCGAAATTCCCATTCAGGAATTCAACTCGGTATACAATCAGGCTATACAAGGGCCACATGATTTTCTGTTTATCGACCTTCATCGCAAACCAAATCATCCAAGTATGTTTCGCCGAAATTTCAATGAATGGATTGTTCCCGGTCAGGTAGCTGAATCTTCTATGCAAGTTTGATAAGTATAGACTCCGGTATAGTACTTGTTCTCTTCATTATCATAATGGATTAAAAAAGGTGGCAGATTAGGTCATATTATGGTTATGTATAAGATAATAGGAATATGGCCTAATCTGCCACCTTTTTTGATTCTTCATTGTATGAGATTATTAGAATTGTTTAGTGGAACATGCTCAGTGAGCAAAATATTCAAAGACTTGCATAAAGATGGCGAAGTCGTCTCCCTTGATATTCACCCGAGGTTTAATCCTACTCACAACGTTGACATTCTGATATGGGATTATACATTATACCCGCCAAATCATTTCGATATCATATGGGCATCTCCTCCTTGTACAGAGTATTCAAAAGCGAAAAGAATTGGGGTCAGAAACTTTGCATTGGCTGATGCAATAGTCAAGAGAACAATCGAGATTATTGAATACTACAAAGCAAGTCATTGGTACATTGAAAATCCCTCAGACGGAGGGCTATTAAAGCATCGAGATTTTATGAAACCGCTAGACATATACATGCATACATGTTGTTATTGTATGTATGGATGTATGTATCGCAAAGCGACAAACATTTGGACCAATAAACAAGGGCTAAAACTCAAAATGTGTAATAAACACATAACCCCGTGTCCATCAATGGTGGCATATGGGAGACACCTTATCCAAGCACAGCGAGCTCAAAGCTCACGTTCCGATGTGGGAACTTCGAAATCCATTACTACATTACACTCAATTCCTAAAAGTCTATTAATATATTTACTCAATTTCAAATGCATTTCCTTTGTAGATGGGGCTGATGATTAAGAAGTCTTGGAGGGCTGGAACAAAGTGCTCCCACTTCTTTGAATGAATATAGTTGTAAGAGTTTTTATTGGAACCGGGCAGCTTAATCGTTATTATCTTCCCTTTGTCATCTCGTTCAGGACCATAGCAATCGGTTTCGAAAAATGCATCAAGAGCCTTGCCAATTGTATATGGGGTCATCTTAGTTCCCTGAAAATTTATCTTGAACGATTCTTTCAATGTGTTAATGTCTACATCCCAAGTCGGGTTGTTGGGCAGCATCAATGTTTCTTTGGCACCGTTTTGCTCAAATAGAGTCCACAACATGTGGTTTGGATTGTTTAATAATTGTATAAATTGGTGAACAAAGTTTACAAGTTTTCGATTCCACAAATCTCGGAGGTAATGTTGAGGTATAGATTCTAAGAATAGATTTTTGAAATTATATTTGGCAATGCATAGTTTATCTTCCATGGTCGCTTCATTCTCCAAACTTTTGGATTCAGATTTTCGTAAATCTCTAAAATTTCTTTATCTTCAATATTATTATACTCAAAGTAAGGAGCCGTCTCATTTTCATTCAATTTAGCCCACACCATTTCCCTACTATTTTGAGAAAGTTCGCTATTAATAAAGCCACATTTCCGGAGATACCAATGATATACTCGTTCGTCTCTTGCCCAATACTCACACTCTTGTTGGTTTGCCAATTTTTGATACAACTCACTTTCAGGTGCATTATATGGAAGACAAAACCCTTTTAGTCTAAACCTGATTTGCTTCATCGTTGCACTTGTTTTGTATAGGTGAAGCTCATTTGTATGATATTGTCTCACCCTAAACAGATTTTGAAAGAAGTCCCGGTATGACACCATGGCAGGGTCCAAAAATGCATATCGTTTATGAAAGTGCGGTTTATTGTTTGGTCCGGTATCAAAATTGACTCCCACCGTAATAGCAACATTGGAAATCACAAGTCGTTTAGAGGCCCACATTTCGTCAACATTAGATAAGGTTGATTTCGTTTCATCATCGCTCATCCCATGATAACAAATGATGTCATCTTGAGTGAGGTCGGTGTTTGCTATAATCATATCTTTGAATGTGTCCATGCCATAGCACCAAACACTCTTGCCTTTTTTGAAATCGGTTTTGAAAGGATAAAACAAAGATATGTTTTCCCCATTGTTCAAAGCATCAATCAACGATGCTTCCCAAAATTTTTTGTTTTCGTAATTGATTAATTGTTGCGGAGCTGGTGGTAGGTTGTGGCCAAGCGTAATTAAAGGGCAATCTAAATGTCTAACCTTCTTAAACCATGTAATGGTGTCTTGATGGGGAAAAGCATCCATAAAGATAATTTTCTTTGCAGATTTTACAATGTGCATAAAGCAATCCCAATTGGCGGGTAAGTGCTCCCCATGTGTCGTGCGGTTCATGAAAATACTTTTGTAAGTCTCAATCTCATCCAAGATAACAATGTCATAACTATTACGAGTTTCAATTTCATCTTCGCATAAACCGGCAAACAAGCTTAAACAATTTTCTGTTTTCCATTGTGATTCCATAGACATTATAATTCTATGTGCTGCCGGAATTAATTCTTGTTTGTTCTTATCAAAGCTTTTGTAATTTTTGAACCGCAAGGATTGCAATCTTGTCGCTACATTTTGTGCATAAGATATCCTTGGGCTGAACCATATAATGCTACTACCCTTTTCATACTTGTGAAGATAATCAATAGTAGAACCGGTCTTGTTCCCGCTCATGAATGCCGTCAAGAACACCATGGATGCATGTCCAAATGCATTATGAATTTCAATCGGCTTGACCCATCTATCACTCATAAAAATGTCGATTGGTACGTCGCACCCCTTAAGAAACTTTGAACTTTGCTCACAAATCGTATCAAATCGTAGGTTGGGATAAAATCTGAGCAAGAGGTTCTTGATAAAGTTGTCGCCCGGAGAAAATTTGTCTTTCGCCCTTTGCCAAAATACCTCATACTTTTTAAGCCTTTCTTTATTGTCGTCTTTTTGAGCGGCCCACTTTAAAAAGTCCTTCAAATTAATGTTGCTATGGTATGACCATAACATAATCAGCCAAGTTACATTGTGTTGAAAGCTACTAGGGTCACCTCTTGGTTTGTTGGGTATCATGCCTAATATTTGTTTGTAACTTGTCGTATTCCAATTAAAATTGGATGGGGGCACATAGTCACATGGTGTGATGGAACTTAAGTCAATTTTTTGATGAGTCTTTTCATCAAGTTCTACATCCTGAAATTCCCAATCTAATGTCGCGGCATCGATTGAATCTTCATCAAAATCCATCAAGATGCAATGCTTGGTGACCGATTGACTTCCTTCGACGATGTCTTGAGTTCGCAATTCATTGGATTTGCTTTGATTGACACATTTCATATTTCGATTTGTGGTGTACACCGCACAATCCATGCCCAAATCTTTGTACTTCATTAGCCATGTTTTGAAGGGAGCCATAGCACCAAGATTTTCAAAATAATAATTGGAAAGAGCGATGTGATAGGACCAATTTGGATTTCCCTTTTTTGGTAATGTACTTCCACTAATTTGAAAGATGGCATTTGGAAATTTGGTCGAAATGATTTCTTTGATTTCATTCAAGTTAATCTCTTTATCACTATCAATATCGAAATATACTTTCCGCTTGACATGGGCTTGTATTATTTCATATATGCCATAATGTTTGGTCAATATCTTGCCCATATTGACTTTGTGAATTTTACTCCACATATTGCCCATCTTTTTGGTGTCCGATTTGATTAGAATTTCGCCTTCTTTCAAAGTTGAAAGCACATAATCTTGTGCTCCACCATCGGTCAAGTTTTTGACCCATTGCATTTTGAGGAATGTTTTTAGTGCAAACTTTGAGGTGTCGATATTTTGATAATCCATTATACTCTTATAAACACTCTTATCTTTAAGTGATTTAATGTTTTGGCAAAAATAAGTTTGGATGCTATTGTTGGTGATATTTTGAGACATGTATACTTATATATACCATATATTTTAATCTTTAAGCTTGTTTATAATGGTTCATTTTCAGATTTTTGAGACCTTTTTTTCCTCATGTATTCTTTCATTTTGATATTGTGCTCATCTTTGTGAGTATCATACCAAGTCTTTTGATGTTTTCTATTCAAAGCTCGCGTTTGTTCAACATGAGTCTCCCTATACTTCTTTTTGGCACGTTTTTGAGCATCGGTCAAGGCCATTCTATTGGTATATACTTAGATTTTAATCTTTAAGTCAATTGCGTTCTTTAAGTAGTTCGTGCGTTCTTTAAGTAGTTCGCTCAAAAGGTGGCAGATTAGGCCATATTACGGACTATATATAGATAATGTGAATATGGCCTAATGTGCCACCTTTTTCATGATATTGTACCCGCGTGCGTTCTTTAAGTAGTTCGCTCAAAAGGTGGCACATTAGGTCATATTATGGATATATATAAGATAATGGGAATATGACCTAAAATGCCACCTTTTTCATGATAGTTAGGGTTTCAGGGTTTAGGGTGTATCATGATACCCCCGCGAAAAAATCGCCGAAAGTCGTATATCGCCTAAACTGACCCCTCCCTTAAATAGTGTAAAAAACCGTGCGAAAATCGCCTGAACTGACCCCCTAAATGGGGTCGGAAATCGCCCAAACTGATGCTGAATTAATTCTATTTTTTCCAAAATATTTTATACACTGTTCGCAGCATTTTCCCGAAATCGTCTGCGATTTCAGTCATACGGCGATGACATATATCGTGACACACACCATGACTCACACCGTGACACGTGCGATATTAAATCGACACCTGTTCTGACACATATCATGACACGTACCATGACACGTACCATGACACGTACCATGACCTGCACGACACCTGCGATGACACCTACCATGACACGTACCATGACACGTACCATGACAGATGGACGTTCATCGACCCCAGAAGAGCACCGGAAGAGCACCGGAACAGCACCGGAAGGTCACAGGTGTCGTCGTAGGTGTCATGGTAGGTGTCATGGAAGGTGTCATGGTACGTGTCATCGCAGGTGTCGTGATATGTGTCGTGCAGGTCATGGTACGTGTCATGGCACGTGTCATGATAGGTGTCGCTATTTGTGTCATGGTCAAGAAATATCTTTGACTTCAAAATGTTTAACAGAATTGCAGCCGTCGCACAGTCGTAAGCAGCAACCGCCAAAAGCAAGCCCTGACTTTAAGGTAACCATGTGCATACATAGCGTAGTCAGATGTCCCAAAACACGCGTGCCGTGGCCCTTCAAACAGTTGTATTGTGCTCCATGCTGTGTGCGAACGGGACTGGCGGGCGATGCGAAGTGCCCTGCGTGGGTATACGATAAGGCCGGAAAGTTAGTCCGGTGCAAACGATCTTCTGGGCAGCAGACTCCGTGGTGCAGCGAGGCACATTTCGATATCTGTAAAGATTGTCTGGAACCCGAGTCAGCTCAGCCGGTGTTCCAGAGTTTGTTTGGTGCCAACGACACTCGCATTTGGAAAGTCCGCGTTGATAGGCTCTCCGTTCTGGTGCAAGCTGGCAGGTTGAAGCAGCAGTCGCATCAGTTAGAACAGGCACTGCTGCAAGAGTCACGAATTGATATGACTGCTGTGACTGAAGGTGCACACAGCATGATGGCATCCGCGGAGCACAGTATGCAACAGTTTCAGGAGTCGCATGCGGTTACGTTTGACGTGATGGAAAACTATAAGTCGCCAGTCAAACCCGCTGAAGCCTCATACACGTTGATCCCTCGGTTTCTGCCCGACGGGTCGCCGAATCCTGAGCACCCTCCTGAAAACAAAGAAGTTGACGTTACCCAACTGACACTTGAGGTCAGCGAGCTGAGCTTAACTAAGTTTGACGGCCAGGTTGAGCTCCAGCGTCGCATTCGCGACCTGGAGAACGTGAACAAAACGTTGAGTGTTGAAGTTGAAAAATTGACTTACGACTTGAACTTAAAGTCGCAAGCCTTTGACGATGCGAAGCAGCACGCCGCACACCTGAGGGGTTTGCTCGCCCAACGTGACGTGAAAAGGCAGATATGACCGACTTGATAGTGTCTTTTGACCCAACGTATGGTCAAACTGACGAAGCAGTGCTGTCTGAAAGTCCGAATCTTCACGTCCGTTTTGACTCTGGGACCGAGTCCCAGGGTGAAGATATCAGCGGCACTGACTCGCAGCTCTCAGGGACCGCATCTGAGTATGAAGCGACTGACCCGAACGACGAACTCGGGTTTTAGGTGAGCACTGACCCTTTTTGTTGTGTCATTCGTGCAGGAACCCTTTGTAAAGACTTCACCTTTTTCTCATCCGCAAGTATGTTTTACCCTTATGCCTTCCTTACACTCGCATGACACTTATACCTCGCATGTTTTGTTTTTGTTAACGCTACTGTTGTTATTGTTTGTGCAGTGGCTGACACTCCTACCGCTCCTGCCGCTCCTGCCGTCCGTGCTCGTGCACGTCCTGGCAAGTTATACGCCAACAGGAACAAGAACGCGACACCTGGACCTGGCGTCGACAACAACTGGCCCGATGCGGTAAAACGGGGCTATCAGATAGCCTCACCTTTCGGAAACGCACGTACTTTCAAGGTGGACGAGTACGACGAGGCTGAGGCTTGGGCGGCCTCGGATCCTATCTACCAGCCACAGGTAGCCGACCTTCAGGTGGTTACTGAAAGTTTTTTGAAACGGCAGAACATCTTTGTCAAGTTGCTTGTGCTCCTTCTTATTTTCAGTGCGTTCTCTTCTGGTATTTTTCAGTTCGCACTGTTCTTGTCGGACCACTTTGAGTGCCGCAAGACCTTCAATGCGACGCATGTGTTTTGCGTTCTGGCATACCAACTTTTACATGTCTCGACCAAATATTCTCAGGAGATTCAAAGCTTGTTTGCTGCCCAGTTCGTTGCGTGGGTGTTGACAGTGTTCTATTGGATTGTATCGCTACTCCTGTAGGTTCTTTAAACTTTTGTGTATGGCCGGATGCCGGATGTAGCAACTGAACAGTAAAGTATTTTGCTTTAACACAGAGGCTGTATGGACGTGATGCCCAACTTGTGGCTGAACTTGCGTGTGATAAGTGTAACTTTATGCAACCACTCAGCAAAGTGCACAACTTTAGATCGGATGCAGAAGCAGAGTTCCCACTTTGGGGGGAATGTTTGATGTGTGGCAACCACTGCTGTGAAGAATGCATTGATGTACAGCTTTTAATCCAAGCATTGGATTTTCATAATGAGCGTAATTATGTGTGTAGGCAGTGTAGCTCCAGGGAGGATGTTTATTGGTATTTTGTTAGTGGAGGTGCTGGTCCTAGGCCATGGTAAACTGGATAATGATTATTGAGTAATGTATGTACGTTTCAGGCTGGAGAGCCAAACTCTGAAAACTCCTCAGATGACATTGAAGACAGTGAGTTTCCCTACTGCTTAATTTGCAGTGAGTTACTTTGGGCTGTAGAGGTCTATTGTTGTTATCTGTGTGAAAAACAACCTTATTGTCATATATGTTCCTTTGAAAGAGTATGTAGGAAAACTGGGAACATAATTTGCGAAGACTGCGAAAGTAATATCAATGAATAATACATTTGCGATGCAGATGAAGACCCCGAGGAGGATGAGACCTTGTTTTGTTCAGCCTGTTCAGCCTTAGTTCCTGCAACTGATATGCACCCTTGTGCTAAATGCAAGGAGGGGATTTGTATGGCATGTGTAGTTCTCACTAGGTCAAGAAGGAAGGTGTGCTATGCATGTCATTTGGAAATGTTTTATAAAAGGGGCATACCGCCCCCAGACCCGGTTATGCTTTTAGGGCCTTGAATAGTATTTTGTATTTATTTCAATGCCAATAAAGTTTCGATTATTAACTTTGCACACTTTACCCACCGTACCGATACCCATGAATGGGTCTAACACTTTATCATTCTCATTGGAATAAGTTTTAACAATCCACTCCAATATACCATAAGGCTTAGCAGTAGGATGCTTGCTTTTGTAATTACCGTTGGCAATAGTTATCACAGATTTGGGAAACCGTTTCCCATCAGATATAGTATTAATTCTGGGGCTATTTCCAGTATACAATTCCGTGCGTCTGCCCGGGACACGTGTGTACGCAATTCCATCGGTCATCTGTGGATTATAAGTAGGTAACTTATCATAAAATATATACAGCATTTCGTGACTACGTAGTGGCATCTGATTACAATGATAAAACCCAGAACTGACCGTTTTCTGCCAGACGATATCATATCTGAACATCTTTTCATTGCTGGATATTAACTTATGTCCGAACCGAGTTGTGCAAAAGAAGACATATGCAGTGCGTGGCCTCCCGACCCGCTTCAGCTGCGTCCACAACTTACCTAAATCGATTATTTGCTTATCGAACTTGCATGCAGTTTGATTGTAAGGTAAATCTAAGATAGCTAAGTCAACAGAGTGTGCGTCGATGTTCGGTAAGATGTCAAAACAATCTGCATTGAATATCTGGGTCGCCATTAAGGTAGGTTGAGAAAAGAAATGATAATAGGGCAAAATCAGAAAAGGTGGCAGATTAGGCCATATTCACATTATCTATATATAGTCCGTAATATGGCCTAATCTGCCACCTTTTTTGATTTATAGGTCACCACAACAATCTATCTGCGTAATAACCATTGCTACCGACGACATTCCGGTCTTTCTTGTGTCTGATTTTGTACAGCCGACGTCTTTCATCGGCATACTCTTTACCCTTAGTGGCCATGTATGTTGGATAATCAGAAGCACCACGCTGACCCACTTGAGCGACCAGTTTACCATCCTTGAAAACATCAATCTTTTTGCTATGATTATTTGATGGGCTAATCTTCACACCGAGTTTCCGTGCTTGACTTTTTGTGTAAGCTTTGATTTGATAAGTCATTGTATACTATATGTAACACTATTATATAGTATGACAAGTAAACCAATATCTGAGAGTAGACTTCAAGAGTTATTTTTAGACCCAAAGTTTGGTCAATCTAGTGCCAATGCATTTACCAAGAAGCTTAAAGCACAAGGTTACAAGGTCACAGAATCTCAGGTCAAGGCTGCTATTTCCAAGACTGAGACATCACAAGTTTTATCACAACCCAAACGTGTAACCCGTAAAGATTACTTTCCGACCTATGGGCCAGTCGATAAGGTCTCTATACAAGCCGACCTTGCCTTCATACCGAAAGATAAGTCGGTGAACAAAGGATATGCCGTTCTTCTGACTGCGGTTAACGTTAATACTAACAAAGCGTATGCAATCGCTTTGAAATCCAAAACCGTCAGAGACAAGAACAATAAACGATCGGAGGATGTCGAGGGTATCGTTCCTGCCATGAGACGATTATTAAAGGAAACCAAAATGGATACACTAAGTACCGATTTAGGTAGCGAGTTCACGAACAAACCCGTGCAAGCATTGTTGAAAGAGAAAGGAATCAAACATTACACGTCTCAAAAAGAGGACCACACTCGGCAAGGTAAAATTGAAAGATTCAACAAAACTTTAAAACGAAGATTTAATTTCAACGAGGCGAGAACCGGTAAAAATAATTGGGTTGACTATTTGGACTCTATCGTCGAGAACTATAATGAAACGGTAAACCAAGGTAATATCAATGATACCCCTCCCGATGACATGAATAAGAATCGTGTTATCAGAAGTGTCTTGTTGAAACGCAATCAAACTGCCAAACTATTACAAAAATTAGATATCAAGCCCGGTGATCGAGTTCGATTGCGTGTGACTAAGAAGACATTTGATAAAGAGAGTCAAACATGGTCTTCGCAGGTGTACAAAGTGCGAAGTAGAAAGGGTTTGTCGTTCGTGATAGAGGACGGTGACGGTGATACCTTAAGCCGACAATACAAACCAAGAGAACTGAAAGAGGTTCAAGGACCTGTTTCCAAACCATCCAAAGAAACTCGTGGGACCAAGACTGACAGTGAAAACAAGCAGGCCGCAAAATCTGAGCGTGCGTTGAAGAAAGAGGGTATCGAAGGTAATACCGTTTCCAAGACATCTAGAAACTACGACAACTACGAGGTCAATGTGTTTATCAGCGACAAGAAATCCCCTAATTATCAAAAGACATTGAAAGGTTACCTCAAGCTCAATCGGTCTGGGAAAAGCAAGCGTAAATATCAATTGATATTCTATGAGAAGTCTGAAGAGAATGAGTTTGTTGATATTCCAGACCCGGAAATCAAGTTGTTGAAAAAAAGAAACCTTTAATATATAATGAGAACGATATTGACCGATGAGGTCGGAAGACGCAATTGTATGAAAATGATGGGAATTGCCAACGGGTCAAGTGCAGATACGCTGTTCCGAGGATATGGAAAACTCGCTAAAAACAACTACGTGATAACGATGCCGAGTCAAAACAGTGCGATGTTCTACAATAGTTTGAGAGATTCAATCATAAGAACGGAGCCATTAGTGAGAGACATTCAGGACTACAGCAGTGGTATTGATACAACTAGGCCTACTCCTATGATGACAATGTTAAATCCAATGATGACAATGACACAAGACGATATCAATAATCAAGCGTTGAAGGCGTATTGAGGAAGACGCTCAAGAACGAAACGCCATTCTCGCACAAGCACAAACAACTACCACCAGACACTCCTGAAGCAGCTGGACCGTCAAAGATTACTGGAAAGGGTAAACATATGAAACTCGCAGTCCAGGAATCGTTGCAATTACACGAAATGCAAGATCCAGAAGTTTTTGGGGGTCTCGCTTCAGAAGGTGTCAGGACCCGAGCCCAATCAACACAAAGTCCCTTTAGAAAAGTAGTTAATTTTGTTATTGGAGAAGACGTTTCATCCCCATACAAACAAAAGGAAAAAGATACTTAATAGTAATGCAAGTACCTTGTAATCAAAGCTATCAATCCAATGCTTACTGTCGTCCATCTAGTAGTTATTTTAGTAATTTTGTTGATGCCGATAAAGATGAGAAACAAATACATAGTCCGGTTTCGCGTAACAGGTCTGACAACAGCAGTAAACCTTTCAAAACTATGGTAACAGTCAAGAGCAAACCAATCATGAAACCTAACGATGTTGACAAGTATACACAAAGGGACACCTCTAATTTGCTGAATGCCTTAAGTCAAGACGCCGTAAAAGTTCCAAGAACCGCCCTGAACAAAGTCTTTGGTGCTAATATCACGTCTAGGGACAATCCTACACAAACAAGATATGCACGGGCATCAGATGTCTCTTATGCTTATAGCTATGGTGACCGAGGTCGGTTGAAAAGTATCATGAAAGGACTTCCGGGTTATTACGTAGACCGAAGTTTGTCGGGTAGAAACTCTACAACGTTGGTCAATCCTAAAAGCCAAGACGTTATTATTGCATATCGAGGCTCTGATGCAGAATTTGGAAGTCTGAACACTCTTGCCCAGGACATCTCACGTGGACAAAATGTAGAAGATTGGTATGTAAATCTTTTGACATTGATGAAACAACAACGTAGTACATCAAGATATCAAGAAGCACAACAACGATTTGACGATGTCAAAATGAAATACGGTGGGTATAAGTTATCGGTTACCGGGCATAGTAACGGCGGTGGTCAAAGCAATTATATAGCCGAAGTTAACAACGTAGAAGGGCATCATTTCAACCCAGCAATCAATCCTATGCAAGAACCGATGAACACTCCTACGGAAAAGCAGGTGTTGTACTCAACAGAAGGCGATTTAGTGTCATTACCAGCCCGGTTGAGACCACATGCTAAAAGCAATTACGATATCGTGCACGTCAATCCAAAGGTAGGTACGGAAAACGATTTGACAAAATTACATAGCGTGGAACAGATGTACTCAGATGCACCGGAGTCTACGCGAGTCAGTACAGCAAGGTCTCGTTACGGCTTCGCCAACGCCATGACAGGCTCGGCTGTGGGAGGGTACCTTGGATATTACACACCGACTGACACCAACGACGAACGTATCTTTAGGACCACTCAAGGTTTATTGGAACCAATCTTACTATCAGAAACTCCCAATGTGAATTTCACAGATTTCATGAATGTTATGGGTGTCAAAGAAAGCTTAGGTGAGAAGAATTATATACGTGGAAAATTGGGACTGAATCCTATAGAACAAAAACCGTTAACGGAAGTGCCGGTCTATGACCCAATCACGGAGATGATACGTCAAGCCACGGGTCGTGCTGACCAAGACAAGGAGTTGTTTGAAGAATCAAAAAAGGTGGCAGATTAGGCCATATTACGGACTATATATAGATAATGTGAATATGGCCTAATCTGCCACCTTTTTTGATTTATATGATAATAAGATGGACCGTCAAGAATTGATACGCTTAGCCAAACTTCAATACCCCGATATTAAAGAAGCTCATGTAGAATTGCTTGTAGATGATTATATCAAACGTCCAGAATTTTACGATGACCTTTGTACTGGAAACATTGAAGAACCAATTCCTTTAGAGCGGGATACTGTTGATTCTATAAAAGATAATTGTTATATTAATATAGATGAGCGTAATTAGCACAAGAACGCTATTCTTGTCTTCCGAAGACAATAGCAATGGAGACGCACGTGTTTTGCAAATGAACATACCCACCCAGCTGATAAATTATCGAGCACAAACCAAACTGAGATTAACGTTGAATACTTTCTCATGTGCAAAGACATGGTATAGTATTAACGAGACCAATGGCATCTTCTATGTGGGTGATACGGTAAATAATACTTTAACGGAAGTGAAAATACCTTATGCAAATTATACTGATTTAGACCAACTAACAACGTTATTACAAACAAGCATAAAGACTGCCATTGTTGGATACACCGGTGTTGTAACTGTGTCATACAATAATAGCGGCGATGGAATTGATTATAAGAATAAATTTCGTATCACGTTGGACCCTGCAGTACCTAATATTAAGTTTGTATCATTCAGTGTGAGTGGGGACTTTTTTGCTTTACCTGGAAGCAATTTACAAACTGCCTTAAATTCAGTGTCCACTGCTGGAAAATACAATGACTCAGATCAAGTACTCGGAGGTCGTGTTAATAGAAGCACAGCTGGTTTAAGTGAGATATCTGAACTTATAGACTTGTTTGGCATCACTACACCCAACTCCGTGTTTCAATCTGTTTATCCATGTAACATTCAAACCAACGACGCCTTGTACCTTAGGGTCACATCGTTACCAACACACAATATTGAATCAACCAATCTTTCTACTTTTACAAACACCAACGAAATGATAAGTTCTGATATCTGGGCGAAAATACTATTGCCTAGTGACACAACGACAGACTTCATACGATATATAGACCCAAACGACAACTTTGTTATTGAAGTGTCTGGGTCTCAATTTACTTCATTTAGAATCACACTTACAGATTCCAAAGCAAGATTAATCACATTGGCATCTCCGACTCAAGCGTCAGACGGTTCTATCAATTATTCTTTAAGTATTAAAGTTGAAGAATTGGCACCTGCTGGTCTCTCAGATATTTTATAATCTTTATAATATATATACAAAAATGAGCCTCCCAATGTCTTTGGCCTACGGCTTATCGAAAATGAATTCGTATTCAACTAATTACTTCAGATTAGAGACTACTAATCTTACCGAAGCATCAAGGTATAGTACTATTACACTAAATTTACCCGTTAATTCAATTGTAAACATGAAGAGTTTAGCCATGCATTGTTTAGGTTCCTGTACAACGCCTTTAGCATTTCAAAACGACGAAGATGATGCTGATGAACTTATCACGACGCTCCCCAATGGCATCGAGAAACTGATTCAAAGACTGGAAATTTTCGCCGGAGGGCAGCAGTTGACCACTGGTTTTCAATCCTACAACACGGTCAGTTGCGTACTTGATACTATCAAAACCACTCTTAGCAAAGAAATGACTTATCAAAGGGTTTTGAAAAACCAAGAAATAAATACAACTGAAAACTTCTACAGCACACCTCGTCCATACATTTTGAATCAATGGCTAACGTTTTTGGGTGAAGCTGAACCATCCTACATTGATACGAGTCTACTTCCTCCAATCCAAATCAGATTGTACCTTGCAGGTCCCGAGGTATTGGGTTGTTGGCAAAAAACAAAAACACCTGGTTTTGAAATTGACACGAAAGCTCAAGAAGAATTAGTATCGAAAGGCAATTTTAAATTGGACAAACTTTACTTTACCGTAGAAACAATCACTTTCAGTTCAGGTGTCTACGATGCCGCCGTGGAATCAAAATTGCGTGATGGATTCTTGGAGATTCCGTATTGCAATTACTTTACATTTTTTGAAGGAGCTGGTGGTATGGACAAATCGACAAGGTTCTCATTGAGTTCACAATGCATTAATACCATATATGCTGTGCAAAGGCCTAATGATTATAGAGAAAAAAACAAAGGACTTATCAAATTGGAAAATACATGTGGAACAGCCTACCTGCCATCATACTTTCAATTCTTAGCAGGTGGATTGGGTGCTCTACAGTTCAATATCAACAACTTGTTTGTGCCTAACTATCGAGTCGACCCTCTTGCAGCATTCAACCTTTTGACTATCTCTAAAGCGGACAACTACGGTACGCTATCGGGTTGTAAGATTAACAGTTATGAAGATTGGCTCAATAATCAGTTCATTCCTATGGTACGTTTGAATCTTCCCTCAGAAATGGGTGTAAGAAATTTGACTGGTTTAGATAGCAGAGGACTTTCGAGTTCAATGTACCTTTCTACTTCTACTGCATCACCAGCAGACCCGCTACAAACGGTACTTACAACAAACGAAACCATGATTATTTGCGAAACGACAGCCGTTCTTCGTATCGGTCAAAACCGTGTGATTGAAACTGTATTTTAAAACGCTGTTAATAGTATACAAATATGGCTCAACAGCCAGGATTAAGCAGTTACAACATGAAAAAAGATGTAGGACCGAACGTGGACAAACAAATTCACACCGCGACGATGTTTCAAATGTCAGGTTTTAGACCGGTTATGATGCAACAGCTACCATGTAAAACAATCAATGACATCACATATCCACCATTCAGGATTAGCAACGTTCATCCTCTGGCTGGATACAAATCTTATACTTTAGGGCACAATCAAAAAGTGTCAAAAGAAATGGAAATGTTCCATTTCCCGATGGAGCATCCATTGAATAGTCGATTGTTGCAACCTGTGCCTTTGTTTTTTTCATAGATTAGTATATACAATGTCAGCTTTCGGAAATGAATTGAATGCAAAAACATTAACATACACGAACACCACATTCCGAACAGTAGAGAGAAATGGAAAAGATATACAATTAACAAAGGATGATGTACAGAATCAAATTATATTAGGTGATACTGCTACAAATGTTCGGTTGCCGGAATGTCTACCTGCTATCAAAGGTAAAATGTTTACAATTTATAACGGAACAGCCGCAACAGGCAGCATAGTGACTCTTCAAAAGTTTGCGGGTGACAGAATAAATGGATCTTCAGACACAGTTAACGGCGATATTGAGTTGAAAAATGGTGCAACCAATGGCGAAAGTATAACGAGCGTCACTCTAATTGCATCAGGCGAAAGGACGTTTCAATCAGGTTCAACTACCGTTGTTGACATTCCAGGAAATTGGTATGTGATTTCAACATCTTATCGGAATACATATTAAAATATAAAAAGTATAGTATATAATGTCAGCTTTCGGTTCAAATTTAATTGTAACAGAAATCAACGGTAAACCATTTGTAAATGGCACGGGTCCAACCGATACACTAACGTGCGATACAGTGGTGTGTCAAACTATAGGCAGCGTTGAATCACCGCTTGAGACCATGCACATCGGTTCGGACATACGCTATCAGAACGATATCAAATTCATAGATACTCAAGACCCATTGAATGAACGAGAACAGATGTCCTTGTTGACAGATGGGTCGCTAAAGGTACACACTTCAATAAAATTCAACGACTTCGTATTAAACAATCCAGTGTCGAAATCACGATTCTCAGCAGGCCTTGATGACCTCGATGCATCGTTTGAGATTAAAAGTTTGGACCCTGTGGAACAAACACGAGTTAAGATAGGCGAAACAGGCATCAACGAGGTAACCTGCTTGCAGACAACAATCAATATAGAGCCTTTCGGCAATGGGGTATTGATAAACGACGGCCCACTCGTACTCAATACCGGCGATTTAACATTGACAAGCGGTAAGTATCGAGGAGATGGCTCATTGTTAACTAACTTACCTTCTGGTGCAAATCAGAATCTACAATCGGTCACCGACCAAGGTAGCACGACGACAAATAGTATCAGTGCATCTGCATTTGTCGGTGATGGTTCAGGATTGACAAACTTACCGGCACAACCTGAAACCTCTACACTTCAAGATGTGACCACCCGAGGGGCTGCAAGCAGTGTCGCCGATGTTTCATATACAGGTACAGGTACCATGATTGTCAATCAAGAGAAACTTAGTGGGAATAATCTTAGAATTGAAAGTGGCTCTGGTGGATTTGGGAAAGTTAGCATCGGAGAGCAGACTCAAGGGTTTACAAACGCCGACCACATTGGCGACCGTTCTATCGCTATAGGTAGGAATGCATTGTCCATTAACAATACAACAAGTAATGATACGATTGCGATTGGTTCCGGTTCGTGTAATAGTAATTGTGGTGACTATGTCGTGTCTATTGGCGACGACTGTGGTCAGGTTAACTGCAAAGATGCAGCAGTGAACATTGGAAAATATGCAGGTGAATATACAGCCGGTGAAAGTTCCATAAACATTGGTGCGTTGGCTGCACAAAATTCTGCTCAGAGTGCCGTAAACACCGATAACACAATCGTTTTAAACGCGAGCGGGGTTGAACTGAATGCCGGTGTTGCTAATAGTTGTTATATAAGACCTATTAGATTGTCTCCCGACCCAGCAAGCGAGTCACAAATGCTCCACTACGATACAGCATCCAACGAGGTACGTTACGGCCCTGTTTCAAGTGGTGGTGGTATACCGAGTTTATCACAAGTTCTTGCTATTGGTAACACAGGCGGCTCAATTCAACTTACTTCTGATTTGGATACAACTGCCATAAGAATCACGAACAGTATTGATTGGGCTTACACAACACCAGACACATCTTCAATAACAACTGATGGTATTCCATTAACTCAACTCACAAGTGCTTATAGGAAGACTACATCACCAAACACATTCACAGGCCAAGTGTATACGATGGTAAACACAACAGCTTCTACAATAACATCAGGAACTGTTCTTTCTTTTGACGATGTAAGCACTAACATCAATGGTATCAAACCCTATGCAGCAACAAACACAGCTACTAATACCAATGTCGGTGTTATAGGTGTATGTGTCCAAGATAGTCTTGCAGGTAATTCTTGTTTTGTACTTATTAGCGGTTTCTGTTCTGTTAACTGTATTGATGGTTCGTACACCAAGGGCCAGCTTTTAG